>BRDA01088285.1:0-48943 GCA_036984385.1 Crenuchus spilurus
CAAGGAGCTTAACGGCACAATTCACAACAGGTGTTTGATCAATGTCGACCAATACATTTCCTGGTTCAGTTAGAATGGGTATTTAAACAGTCCTCCTCATCATCCTGTTCACATTTTGACATCACAACACCAAGATGACAAATAACAATTGATCAACAGTATCTTGCCAATGTGAGGCTTCAAACAGGATGTTCTCAGACCACTGAGTTTAGAGTGTCACAGAGTGTCATCACAGGTTGTGACAGAGATACTGGAAGTGTCACAGAAAGGCATAGAAATGGGCGTCCTTTAGTCACATCCCACACTGATGTCCGCTTCATTGTGAACAGTGCCCTGTAGAACTGGATGATGAATGCCACAACTCCAGGCACATTTAAGGGAGGTGAGAGGCACCCAATTGTCACCTCAGACCATTCAAAACCATTTACATCAGCATGGTCTGTGTATTAGATGACCTGCAAGGGTACCTGACCACACCATCAGGCACAGGCGTCATCATCTTGCATGGGCCAGGGAGCATTTATTCTTCATGAGGGACCAGTGGGCCTCAGTTCACTGCTGAAAGTCCCTCAATGCTGAGCATAAATTATGGCCGCCAACGATGGTGGAGACATGAAGGATAGTGCTATGCATCAGCCACTGTTGTCACCAGACTGTGTAGAATTGCCCTATGCTTTGTGAATGGTACAGTGACAAGCCCATACTACTTGAATAACATCATTAATCCAGTCATTGGGCCTCTGCATGAACAACACAGGCCTAATTTCATCTTCAATGAGGTTGCATCATTAGGGACCGGCTGCTGAAGACTGTGGTACCTCAAATGGAGTGACCTGCACTTTCCCCAGACCTGAATCTCATAGAAAACCTATGGGATAAGCCGGGTCACCATGTAGAGGCTCATAACTCTGTAACCCGGAACCTCAATGACCTGAGGGCCACCCTTCAAGAAGAGTGGGATGAAATGCCTCAGCAAACAATAAGTTGACTTGTGAACAGCAGGAGATGTCGTTGTCAAGCTGTAATTGATGCTCAAGGGCACATGTCATGTTATTGAGTTTTAATGTGTGCATGCAGACTGCCACAAAGCCACCAATGGCCTGAATCTAATGCCATTCCACCACTACAGAGGATGCACTGCTAACAAGGATCCCAAGCTCACTGGACTGGCCTCGTCATCCATCTTGCTTATAGGCCCAGCTGCCTACCAGTCAAAGTAAGACACAATCTTTTCATACACTCAGGTTCAATGTTCTTTGGCAGTCTACTTAGTTTATGACATGTACAAAAAATTACTTCCCCAGTACACTTAAAGTAAAATTCTCAATGTTTAGAATTTTCTGTCCTTTGTTTTGTCATTGATCAACTATACTTATGAAATATTATTAGCTTTCCTGTTTTAATATAAATTAGGGCATCTCTACTATAATATAGGGCAGCCCATAATATGGGTTCAATCCCTGAGCAGGTCATGTCTGAAGTGCCCTTGAACAAGGCACCTAACCCCCAACTGCTCCCTGGGCGCTGTGAATAGGGCTGCTCACGAGCACATGTTGTCACAGCCTAGTGTGTTCAGTAGTGTGTGTTTCACTGCACGAATGAGTTACATGCGGAGGTCAAATTCCGTTGTGTGCAATCACATTGGCAAAAAGTTTAATCAAATGTATACGGGATCCTGAATTGATTTCTAATGACAATGAAGCAGATACATTGTTGAGGTTTTAGTGAATTAAAGCAAGTTGAGTCATTTAAGACTGAAGATTAATAAAACAAAAGAAATGTTTGACTTCATGAAAAGGATCAACTTCCAGCACTTAACAGTCAGGAGGTGCAGAAAATACATTCTGGTAAATTCCATGGAACTACCATCAGTAAGTCACAAGTGATAGTCTTACTGGGAAAATAAATCATCAAAGGCTATAAGACAGTTCAGGAAATTCTGTGGTGACTAAAGATGGTATGCTTCATTTTTAGATAGGCTTAAAAATACAAAGGCTACAAAAGCTACAATGACTGGAGAAGGTGCTGTGTACTGTTGGTACTGGTGGTGCTTCATGATTTGTGCCTCTATGTACACAAGTAGAATGAAGAAGAAGATCAATGAACAAAAATCATACTGTCAGCTCACACCCACACAGTACCTTTCTAAAATGCTCCCCTCTGGTAAAAGGCTGCCAAGCATTTTATATAGAACATCTAAGTTTGGTAAAAGAATAGATACATGAGAGGCTGCTCATGTTTGCCTCTAGTGGGCCATTCATCATCAAAAGCTGCCAAAGCACAAATACAGTCAACTTTCCTTTGAGCATGGGGTTTGGCTGTCTATATGCAACTCCACAGGCTAACTCCTTGATTTCAATCCCTTCAAGATTCTTCAATGAGTTAATCCAGTAATTTACAGATTGCAATTACCAACTAGCTACAGAATTTAATCAACTTTCCATGTCTCCTTGCTAACATTTTTATCACCAGCAGGTGCCCTTACAGCCTCATGGTGGAACTCCCACCTCCACTGAATATTGGTCATAGTCTTTCAACTTATCACAACATCTACTAGGTGACTGCCTTCAATACCTAAAAGATTAAGAGGGTTATGGTCCCAAAGAGCTTTCTTGTGCCAGTTCAGAAGATCCTTCCACCATCAGGGACTTTCACTGGGACAATCTTTATTACCCTGCATCTACAGTCATGGTCGAAAGTGTTGGCACCCCTGATTTTTTTCCAGAAAATGAAGTATTTCTCCCAGAAAATTATTGCAATTACACATGTTTTGTTATACACATGTTTATTTCCTTTGTGTGTATTGGAACAAAACAAAAAACAGGGAAAAAAGGCAAATTTGACATAATTTCACACAAAACTCCAAAAATGGGCTGGACAAAATTATTGGCACCCTCAACTTAATATCTGGTTGCACACCCTTTGGAAAAAATAACTGAAATCAATTGCTTCCTATAACCATCACCAAGCTTCTTACACCTCTCAACTGGAATTTTGGACCACTCTTCTTTTGCAAACTGCTCCAAGTCTCTCATATTTGAAGGGTGCCGTTTCCCAACAGCAATTTTAAGATCTCTCCACAGGTGTTCAGTGGGATTTAGGTCCGGACTCATTGCTGGCCACTTTAGAACTCTCCAGCGCTTTGTTTCCATCTATTTCTGGGTGCTTTTTGAAGTATATTTGGGGTCATTGTCCTGCTGGAAGACCCATGACCTAGGATGCAAACCCAGCTTTCTGACACTGGGCCCAACATTGCGACCCAAAATCCTTTGGTAATCTTCATGATGCCTTGCACACAGTCAAGGCACCCAGTTCCAGAGGCAGCACAACAACCCCAAAACATCTTTGAACCTCCACCATTTTTGACTGTAGGTACTGTGTTCTTTTCTTTGTAGGCTTCATTCCATTTTCAGTAAACAGGAGAATGATGTGCTTTACCAAAAAGCTTTATTTTGGTCTCATCTGTCCACAAGATGTTTTCCCAGAAGGATTTTGGCTTACTTACATACATTTTTTCTCCTCCATCCACGTCCAGGGTGATTAGCTACAGTGCCATGGGTTGTAAACCTCTTGATTATGTTGCGCACCGTGGACAAAGGAACATCAAGATCTCTGGAGATGGATTTGTAACCTTGAGATTGTTGGTATTTTCCCCCAATATTGGTTCTCAAGTCCTCAGACAGTTCTCTTCTCCTCTTTCTGTGGAGAAGATTGAGTCAACTTCTCTCCTTTTTATCTGGTTTCAGGTGTGATTTTTAAATTGCCCACACCTGTTACTTATCACAGGTGAGTTTGAATGAGCATCACATACTTGAAACAAAGTTATTTACCCTCAATTTTGAAAAGGTGCCAATAATTTTGTTTTTTTTGGAGTTTTGTGTGAAATTTACCTTTTTTCCTCTGTTTTTTTTGTGTTCTTCCAATACGCACAAAGGAAATAAACACGTGTATAACAAAACATGTGTAATTGGAATAATTTTCTGGGAGAAATACTTCTGGCATCATTCTCTTTCAACTTTGGGAGCCACCCGAGAAGAGAGGGGTTCTGCCAGTAATGCACCTGCTCCCTTATCAGAATACTAACTGCAGTGACACACCTGACACTCATCCATGTTATTCAGACATGCAAAGACTCCCTGGTTTACTTCCTCATTGCAAAGTATTGCCAGTTCTTACCACTGCATAACAAGCCTGTTAATTTATTAATTTTTTTGCTCTTTCTGGTTTTTGCATTTTTTAATTTGTTTTTTTTACTCTGTACTGTTACTCTACCAAAGTAGTAACAAACTACAAACCTCTGTGGTGCTGAGGTGCCATACTCTGTCATATTCCATTGTGTGCAATCACATTAGCAAAGTTTAATCTAATCTAATCTAATCTAATCTAATCTAGGCACAAACAAGACATAATCATCAGCATTCTTTGTCAAATAGAAGGCCACCAGACAATTTAGTTTGAATGATACCTGGGTGCTTAGAGCTCTGAAAAGTCTCTCTTGGCCTCGGAGAAATGTATTCTTTGTTGGCTGGACAAATAGCATTTTGGGCTTCTGTAGCTCGACCTTGTTAAGCCCAATGCATTGGTATTATTATACAGGAGGTTGCACATGACATCATGTGCACAGGACACAACATTTTCAATTTTTTGAGCCTAGACAATATGAGCATTAACTAGAACCTTGAAAAAAGATACAATTGAGCCTGTGTGGGGTTGAGCCTCTTTGCTACTTGAATACATCCTAGGTTGAAATGATAACAAAAGAGTGAAGTATGCTGTCTAACTACTGCTGCCATGCTTTTAATGCTGTTTTGTATGCAAGCATAGCTCACTTAGTGAGGGTGAGCTTTCAGGAAAAGAAAGCACAAGGATGCAGCTTGGAATGGGAGCCAAGGCTTTGAGACAACATGGCTCCTATAACTCTTTTGGAAACTTCAACAGTGGGGTCTAGCTGTTTGAAAGGCTTCAAATGGAGCTGTGTCTTACTTCAGAGGTCTGGATTTGCATCTCAGTCAAAATAGTAGAAAGTAGACATTTTCAAAGACTGGAAATCTCTGGAGCTCCTGTACAGTATTTGGGTTGGACCACTCTGTAATAGCTGCTCACTGAGGACTAAGAAAGTAGCCTAAGTAATACATGAAAGTTGGTGATATACACAGTTCATGAAAGTGTTTGAACCCATTGGTTTGCACCAATGATATAGACAATCACATAACAGTTAAACACATCCCTAAGAACCTCATTCCACAGCCACAAAGGCTTGGAATTATAAAGGCTGCTTTGACCAGGATATATGACCAAATGTGGTGACAAAGGTAGTTTTTATTTCATCACATTGACATATAGATTATATGTGCTACAGAAGTCCAGCTAGGTAATAATTCTACCTTGATGGAGGGAGTAGGAGGCAAGAGTGGGTAATGGTACTTTAGAGCAATGGTTTTGAGCCTATAATATATAACCAATATACTGAATATGACCTAAGAGCACCATTCTTCTTCACAATAGAGACAAGCTGCAGAAGTGAATAGGCAGATGTAGACCATTGTAGTTTTAGTTTTATGTTTTTATCCATGGCTGTTTTCGAACAGGAAAAAAGGACAGGCTTTGCTTTTGGGGAGTGTAGTGCCAGGTTGCAGCTCAGATGCATAATCCCACAGATGATTTTTATCTCAGGGTTGGACTCAGCTTTCAAATTTTTGGCACAAGATGAAACTGAAACAATGAGTCTCACAAAGGTCACTCCACTGTGTTAATTCTCCAGAAGACCATGAAATGGAGAGGTTTGGTTGCCTGTATGATTGCGAGATTGGATACTGGTATGAGGGGTGGGGTGTCTTTGAGCTTGAATGATGTTGTCCAGTTTGACTGACAACAGGGACTGGCAAATGAATTGTGGTAAAGTGAGCTGGTCATCTTTTCAGTCCAGTTTGGGTTTTAGAGTTTTATTGAAATTTTGTGTGTATATAATTTTCAGTGTGTTCTACCTCCAACTACTTTCCACTGAAAGTGTGCAAAATTCACAGAAAAATCCACAGCAGACATTTTCTCTGTTTAACATGAATAAGCTGTTTGCCAGGATACAATCCATTAAGAGAGTAGTCACAGACTTCTCATGTCATTATACATTTGAGATCCAGGTGTGTGCAAGTTTTATGCTGCACCGGCCCATTTTAGAGCTTTTCCAGTGAGCAGAGATGGAACAAGTGCTTTTTCAGCATCTTCAAAGGAAAAAGCCAAAGGCTGTTGGTTGAAATAAGGAAGCCATTTTACTGACCTGGTGAGCCATCATACTTTTTAGAGGGGACCAAGTAGACCAACTTTCACTTCATGGTGTTTAAAGGACTGAGTAATGGGAAAAGGAAGCAGTTTGAGTGTTGCGAACAGCAAAAGTGAGCTCAATCGTTGCCTGAGTGAGGTCTTTGTTGAGTTGGTTCATGAGACCTTAGAACATGAAAAGCCACTGGATTCTGCAGAGGCAAGGTATTGTGATAAGCGAGGCTCAGGTAGTTGATTAGAATCCAAAATTTATTAGAAAAACATACACAAAATCCAGGGGTCTGAATCCAAGGTCAAAAACAAGCAAAAGTTTAAAAAACTAGATCAGAGTTAGGCAAAAGTACAAAAAAATAGAGGTAACAGGCAGAAAAGTCAAAATACCAGAAAGTGAAAAGAAACCCCATAAACATGCTTGGTATGCAGTGGTAAGAACTGGCAATAAAGAAGAAGTAAACACAGTCTGATTAGCATGGAAGAGTGTGAGGTGTGTTATTGTAATTAGCACTCTGGGGAGAGTGAACTCCAATATGGAGGCGGGGCAGGTGAATTACTAATACCTGATAGAGTCTTATTATTAATAACTGAAAAATAAAGGTCCATATAATCAAATATCAAATATCAATCAAATAGCTCTTTATTTTTTATCTACAGATTTACATTATATCTGTAGCAAATGGTAATTTTATAACAGATGGGGAAACATCCTCAGTGAAGCTCATTATAGGTTTATTTTATTCTACACACACATTATTATAGGTATGTTTTCAGTACTGGGAAATTACTGTTTAGGTGAATTCAGTGTATGCATTAGTTGCAGTAGATAAAGCTTAGGCTGTAAATGCATTACTCAGAAATGAATGGTCATTAAACAAGCCAGAAGATTTGCATGATGAAATAAATGTTTTGTGATATTTTGGTGGAGGTCCGTGATCACTGATTTGGTCTCTGGCTGATCTCTGATTGTATAGTTTGTGTTTTCAGTGCTGGACCAAATCAACGGAGTGCCATTTTGACATGGAAATGAAACTGTATTGGACTGTAGCAAATGATCATACTGGAGTTTCAAATTGCTTTCATGACAGCATATCAGGACTCTGCAGAATACTTGTGAAATAATTACTAGTGCAGCTTCAAATATTAGAATATTATGAACATTAATTAGTGTTTTATTCAAGGTTCAAAGGTGAAATGTCATATATTTTATATTCATTGCACTTAAAGTGACACATTTCAAGTGTTTTGCTTTAAAGTTGATGCTGTTTGAATACTAATTTACTTAAACTCAAAACAATTTAATTATAGATTTAACATTTGTGATTTTCATGAGCTATAAGCCATATTGATCAACTTTAAAACAGACTAGAAAAAGCTTAAAATCTCACTTTACTTTTATTAGTATACTTTCTGTAAGTCTGAACCTTCAACTCCTTTCCAAAGTGTAAACCAGCCTTTTCAAATTCAGAGAACAAATCAATGCAGTGCTGCAGGCTTTAAGTCATTTTGATGCGGAAAATTAAAATTAGCATTTCTGACTTCATGCTGATGTCAAACACAATTACAGCACTAACTGCTATTACTTTTCCCTAATGAGTCTTTAAAATGGAGTGTATGCTGTGACATAAAATTCAGATAAAAACATAAACTGCAAGGAAACTGCACTATGAACTGAACTGAGCTGACAAATACAGTTGGTACTCAAAAGTACTGTTGTGTTAAAAGCACTGATTTTTACAGATACCTGGGCTGTGTAATATACACAAACATATACATTTGTAATCAAATTTATTCAACCTCCATTGCAAATTAGGTTTATTATTCAACATTTAATTGATTATACTGCAGTCTCTGAATTATTCAACCCTTTTATGATATATTTTTACATCGTGGACCCTTTTGCTGTTATGACCTCCTGCAAAGGTATCTATAGCCAGACACTAATTCACATTAAAAAGTTTGTGAATTTTGTTAATAAACCTAATTTGTAAATGCTTTTTCACCTTACAGACCACCTCAAACACCACCAATGTGCCGCATCTGCCTGGATGAGGAGAAGGCAGCCAATCTGTGCCAGAATACTCACCAAACATTAGCTACTATATAAAGAGGTGATGAGAGACTAAGCCCATTTTTGGAAAGTGGGGATGATTGATAAGTTAAAATTTAGCCAGGACAATGGGGTAACACCCCTAATCTTATGGATTAAGGAAATACTCACAGATTGTTTTCTGAGAAATTCAGAATAGCACCTTGCATTATCAACACCAACACCACTTCTAGCAGCAACACAAGCTTTGCTTGGAGGTCTCCCATTCAATTACTAGCCAGGCTCAGGCTTGCTTAGCTTTAGTAGTTTTGGATGTCATGTTGTGTAGGTGCTTTGGCTACATACACATCAACTGGCCACTTCATTAGGGACACATACCTTTTGTCTACACTCATTATCCATTTTATCAACAATAGGTGATGCACTTTTAAGTCCTACAAATACACTGCAGTCCATTTTTTGCTCTGCATACTTTGTTAGATTCCACCCTGTTCTTCAATGGTCAGGACCCTTATAGGACTATTACTAAACATCTTTTGTTTCAAATTTTTTCCCAGCCTCCTTAATGAATCTGACTAGATAAAATAGATTTAGATTTGGACTTCTATTAATCAAGATTTCAGGACTACACACACATGATAGTACTGAAACTGAAGACATATGTGACCCCGCTAGGGAAAACCAGGTCAGTCTTTTTTTTTTTCAAAATTTGTTTTTTTCAAAACAACTTTTTTGTGAATTTAAGTTTTGCTTTTGATCAAAATATGTACTCCGATAGATATCTGAGACTGTTATCTTTCATTTACAGCAATAATACTGAGTGGGTAAGTTTTGTTGCTAATGTGAGTGACATGATATTGACACAATATCTCAATAAGTTGCCCAGTGACTTTGGCCTGGCTTTCCCTGGCGGGGTCACATATATTTACTATTAACTTGGTAATAGCTATATTATTTGCCAGTTAAATTTACAGTGTTTTCAGAGTGTTCAAGCAAATTCTGCCTGGTGATGTATCACAGCTCATAAACTTCAATGACATGGAACTTACCATTTGAGTTTTCACTTTTAGCTCTATGTGGTAAACTCACCAGTTTACAAGAACAGTTTTACAAGAAATCACCATTCAAAAATTGGTAAACAGGACAAGGGGTTGATGAGTATTGTACTCACAGCCAGCTGAGCAGAGGCATGTGGTGACAGAGGCTAGGTTTAGGTAGCTGAACCAGGGATGTGTTCACCATGGACCTGAAAGAAACATATTTTCATAATGTAGTACAGATTAAAGAAAGAATTTTGCATTTGCACATCTTAAAGGGATTCTTAAAGCAAAGAGATTCTGTGTCACATTTTGTATTTCTTCCTCAAATCCCTGAGATAATTTCAAATATCATCCAAAGTTTGTGGGCACATATTCATATGGGCTTACTGAGCATCTCATTCTAGAGTCATTGTCATTGATATGGTCCCAATTTCCTGAAGTAATGGTCTCCACTCTTTTGGAAAAGCTCTCCATGTTGCAGGGATTCACTTCCATTCAACCGTAAAAGCATTAGTGTAATTTGGCGCAGATGTAAGGCGTACGCTGTGATCAGTGTGAAGTACAATCAAGTTCTTCTAACCCAAACTGGACAAAACCATTTCGTTATGGACCACGTTTTGTGCATGGGAGTATTCTACAAAGGAAAGACCCTTCTCATCACTGGAATTTGGGGGCCAACCAAAATCAAGTAAAATTCCCAGTCCTGGATCATTTTGTTCACTCAGAGATAGTATTCTCCTTGTGATTTCCAAAGATCATCTGTCATATGGTGAAGCATGATACATCACACCAGAGAACATATTTCCAACATTCCAGAGCCCAGCAAAGCATCTGCATTACGCAACACAAATTAATACTTGGCATTGTACATGAAGGCCCTTAGTTATGTGGTTCTCATCACTGCTCCTGACAGTTCCTGGTATTACCTTCAAAGGCAGTATGGACATCACAAGTGAGCACTGCAAGACTTGATGGAACTAACATTTCAAATAAGAACCCAACAGGGTCCTATTGCATGTGCTTGTATTACCTACAACTTCACAGCTGAGCTGTTGCTCTGCCGTGATGTATACATTTTACAATATGAAGAGTAAGTGCTGTTGACCAGGGCAGCTATAGCAGGGCAGATGTTCAGTGAATTAACTTATCAAACATGTGGCATCCTATGACACTGTCAGACTGAAATTCCCTGAGCACTGTCTGTGGATGTCTATGTGAAGACTGCTGTATGTGATTTTTTGCACAAAAAATGTGGTTGAACTATCCAACCCCACTGACTAGAAGGGATATCTACATACACTTGGCCATATACCACTTTAGAAATCATAAACTGTCTAATGAGCCTCTTAAGCTTTCTGAAATTATGTATTCTCTCTCATGTGTCCTCAGTCCCAGCTTCCACTATAACAGGACAGCCAGAAAACCAGTGGAGTGATGCTCCCATGGCTGGCTGCCTGGTAGTTTAGAAAATGAAGGGTGTGGCAAAATAAACAGATAACCTGGAAAAAAGCTAAGTGGCTTAACAGCTCCTGCTGTGTTGGTGTGAGAAATGGCAACAAGCGAACCAGGAAAAGGGTGACACCACACTCTCTGAGGGACATCCCAGAGGATGATAAATAGAGAGATACCCAATAGATACCCATCGCAAAGGATGAATCAGACACTTGAGTAAAAGTTCCACCCTCTCTGAGAGAAAGATGCCCTAGAGCAGGGTCTATATAGAGAGAACCAACTGGCACACTCAGGGAAAAATCACTCTCCGAGTTATGGTGCACAGAGAGTTCATCTAGCCAATGAGATCCATTGAGCCTCACACCTCCAAGGGTAGCCTTTCAAAATCACAATGTAAGAATGCCACTGATTACCCTACATAAAGCCGAAAAATTCAGAGGCTTGAAAAGGGTTATACAGGACTAAAGTCAGGTAAAGAACAGCCCTTCAACAGGTACTGTGTCTGCGCAGACTGATGGAGAGAAGGGATGCGAGGAGCATCCAACAATGAGTAAATATATAACATAATAACAGCTGATGACACACCTTCCAATCACAAATGAAAAACATGTTCAAAAAGACAAGCAGCTAAACAAAACTAGAGCTCAGTGTGGAGCTTAGCTGCCAGACATAAAGCAGGTAATTGCAGGGTTAATCACTCAAACACATCAAGACCACCCCTAATGGCAAGACCACAGCATCGCAGGGCGGGCCATGTAACAATCACACCATGGAGAGCTGAGCTAAAAAAACAAAACTTTTGTAATCCTGATCTCTTCTGTCATGCCCAGCATCTGCTAGCACACTGTGTTTTGTTCATTCTGTACCCTCTGTTTTCTGTTAATAAGACAAAATTTTTTAGCCAGAAGGTCTTTGATAAATGTTCTTTTTTTGTTCTATATGACATGAAATATTCTGAGAATTTTGTTAACTGTTTCCAAACAAGAGCAACAATGGACAGCTTAAACAACGAACACTGAAAAAATGTTTTTCATTAAATGTAATTTCAATGCAGCCATTCACATGAAATTTTAACCAGACATTGCTATTAACTGCAGAAATACACACACACACAGAGAAATTGTATAATTAATCCATAAAATACTCGAAATGACACAGGAAGTAAACTAAAAAAGAACACCATGGCAAAGCAAGGCAATATACCAGCTGATTTTACTACAAAATTACAATCTGTTTGCTTATACTCCTCTGAATAAAGGTATAAATCATTTGTCTTTTAGATGTCACACATCTCTCCCCAGGACGTCACAACAACACTGTTACTCTACATAACAACACTGGTTTCTAACCAATTTTCATCCATCATCTTATCCGTTTAATCCTGATAAGGGCCCCTCACCATGCGTAGGACTTAGCATTACAGACTATGCTAGTCAAGCCCAGGACAAGGCGCCAATCCATTGCTGGGTGCACACATACACATAAGGACAATTTAGAGTACCCAATTCACCTGACTGCCATGTTTTTGGACTGAGGGAGGAAACTCACTCAGTCACAAGGAGAACATAAAAATTCGACCGAGATGGGGACCAAGACCTCAGCACTGAGAGGCGATCGTGCTAACCATCAAGCTACCCTTCTGACACTTACAGATTTTGCAACTCTTAAATGTTCCTTTAAGAGTTGTCCTCACTGTTGCCATTATCAGCAAGTGGAAGAACATGACTCTACCATCAGCAGGGAACACATTGGAGCTCCTTGCAAGAGACAAAAAAAAGGTTGATTAAAAGACTAAGAGTCAAGGACAACTCAGAAAGAGCTCCAGAAAGATTTGATGACAGTATATACTATCGTCACAGAGAAAACAATAGGCGCCATGGCCTTCAGACTCAATTTAAGAGAAGATGAATCACACCTTGTACAGGGACATTCTTGAGAAAGAGCTCAAGATGAACCTCACAGCAGGACAACAAACCATCATGCTACAAAGAATACTCTCAAGTGGGTTCAGAGGAAGAACACAAAGTTGTTGGAACAGCTCAATCAGTCACCAGATTTAAAACCAAATGGAACATTTGTGGAATTAAATTAAGATTAAGATTCACAAGAGCGCCACCAAAATCTTTAAAGACAGCCTGTTTAGAAGAATGGACCAAAATCCAACTGAGCACTGAGCGATTATGGGCATCATTTTCAAGCTGTTATGGCAATCAAATGCTTCTCCACATTTCATTTTATTACAAATAACATTTAATGGATTATAATATTATGATTTCTTCAATGTGGAGTTACTGAGTTAATACCAATGTCTGTTCAAACTTTCGTGTAAATAGCTGCTTTGGAAATATATTTGCTAAAAAATTAATATTTCCCACTGTGTATAATTGAAATGGAATTCTAGCATTCAAATTCTGAATACGCTGTAGAAAATAATGTTTTTATTATGACTGATTTTTAAACAGTCACAATAAACAATACATCCTAGAAGATCTTCGAAGGGTCAGTCATATGACAGTCCTTTACCTTTTACAACCATAATGTTAAAAAATAGCAAAGAAATTATTCATTATCTGAGAACATTCTGTAATTTCTACTGACACAACTAGGTTTTAGCTTGGGGTTTAAAGCAAGGCAGCTGACAGTTCTTGTGGCTCTTCAGAGAACACCAGATGAAATGGTTCTGCCCTGATTAAAGAAAGAGTGTGTACAAAGCAATACAGTGCAATGCTAATGCTCAGTAAGCCCACAGCTATTTGTATTGATTCAATGAAAGCTGAACATTAAAATGGATTTGCCAATTACTCACAAAAATATCAGTGACTTGAGGCCGATGAAAGTATCATGAGAGATGCTCCTGAGAGGGTTGTGATCGAGGACTCTGGTGAGAATAGGAGATATGTCAAGGCATTTTGCAACTGCTAATGCATCTTCAAATGACAATAAGAAATGAGCTCATGACAATAAGAAATTCATAATCTCAAATGATTATAATTTCAATATAATATTGAAATAGTATCAGCATTAAATTAAAAAAGGCAATGAAAAGGAAATTAAAGGTTATTTTGTTCAAAGTGAAATAAGTGCTGTAGCACTAATGCTAAATAAGACGTATCCTAAATATTCTTATGTCCTATGACATCTTGTGCTGAAGCCTATAAGTTCACTCTCTGTAGTCCATCTGTTTCTTTGTATACTTAATTAACCTCCTTTCACCCTGTTGTTCAATGATCAGGACCCTGACAGAGCAGCTATTATTTGGGTGGTGGGTATTTGTCTTGTTAGTGTGGGTTGGTGTTGTGAGTGGATCAGACACAGCAGAGCTGTTGGAGTTTTAAAGAAATCGACCCTCACAGTACAGTGTACACAGTAAATCTGCCAGTGTTAAATCAACACTGTTAGAGTTAAATTAACACTGAGGGTGTCAAAATGTAACACTCTCAGTGTTAATTTAACTCTAATAGTGTTGATTTAACACTGGCAGATTTACTGTGTAAGAATGCAAACAGATGGACTACAGTCTGTAACTGTAGAAATACAAAGTGCAACTATATGGTAAGTAGCGCTCATAAAATAGACAATGAATGTAGAAACAAGGAGGTGGGTTAATTTTAGTGCTTTTTAAACAAATGACAGGTTTGTACTTCATATAAAAAGATATGGAGGTAATAATTAGATGGAATAACATTGTACAATGGCCAGGTCACAGTCACGGACACAGATACACAATCAGGCTTAACTATATTTTTTCTATTTAAAAATATAGTCCATGTTTATTTTAGTGAAAATGTATCCAGTTTGCTCATTAAAATATGAATGTTGCTTGGAGGTTTATCTCATTGCCTTCAAATCAGTGCATCTAATCTGCACATTTTCTGCACAATGTAGACTTTAGTGGACCAACGGGAGTAAAAGATCTTGCTCAACTTTGCATGAAAAATTGTAATTAGTTTAGCCTGATCTACCCAGTGTGATTTTCTTTTGATGATATCTGACTAAGAAAGGTGTGGGTGTGTGTTGTGCATTGTACTTACAGCCATTGTAGTCTGTGGAGATCTCTGAAAACACCAGGCTTTAAGGAGTTTATGTAGTTTTGACTGAGGAACCTATGCAGATGAAGATATTCTGTGAGTTAAGTAAGCAATGAAATACATTCACATTTAATTTGTAATGTGTATCAGCAGGTTTAAGTCTGCCATTGCTTTACTTGTTTAATTTGATGGAAGGAAATGACAAAAACTTTTTTTTTTTACTTCAAAAGAAGACTACATCCCATGACACCTTGAGTCAAATATGTGGTAAACGTCTGGCAGAGGGTAAACAGTGGTATTAAAGACTACAAGCTCACTTTCAGCTTTTTTTTATTTCAATGCTTTACTAATGTTTGAAAAAGTCCCAAATAAAAAGAACTGAGCACTGATGAAGGGTGACCTCTTGTGGTACAACTCGGAATTGCGTACTTAATCCTACATAAAGTCCCTTCAGTGCTGATAAAATCTTTTTTTTGGGAAAAATCATCTATATATTTTTAAGTGTTTAGGAATATTACACATCATAAAACACACAGTCTGCTAATTTGGAGTGTTTTACAAAACAACATTTTGCATTTATGTAATGCAGTATCTGTATACGATTTGCCATGCAGATGCATATAGAAAATGCTAAAAAGTACAGTGTACTTCAGAGGTTAATTATCTATTTACTTATAGTTTGTTGTACAGTAGTGGAACAATGGTCTTACAACAAAGGACAACCCTTTGTAGTGGGCCCTCTCTTGGACAATTTAAAATGATAGCTGTTATTATGTCCTGTTTGCTTCTTTACCCAAATGATTGTGAATAACTTTAATACTAGTGAAGATATGGCGATGAAATTTTAATAAAATATACCTCAGTTTGTATGAAAAAGATTGATGTAAAAACATGTGCTGAACATGTCGACTGCCAGTATCCAAGCACACTTGTACCAGCCACTCCACGTTGTGAATTGTTATCCTTCAATAAAGGTCATCCACCAATAACCCTGTTGGTTCTATATTTCTGTTGCTTTTTCTGAATCGAGTTCATTATCCTGTACCTTTACACCATGAACACCCCTCCTGTACAGTGTACTGATACATTATGCAAAGATTGCTGTACAATTCTCAGGACGAAATAAGCAACATCCCCTGCTGCACCCATGAGGATAACTGTGGGCTTTAATGTCTTACTGCTGCAGCGACCAATGGCGACCACTCCGACATATTAGTTGTCGGAAATTAACAACTATCTACCCACACTGTAATCATGCATGTCAGTCTTGATGTTATTTGGGTAAAGAAGCAAACAATTCCCTGTACCAGCAATAAGCAACACTAATATTTGATCTAATAAGCTTTACTAATACTAATACTAAACTGAGGCTCATATCACAGTTTTTTAGAGGTTAAATTAATTGCCCTGTGAGTTACTTAACCACTTGAAGTTTATTTCAGTTGTACATTGTGAAGGAAGAATGCTGCCCAGGTCACATAAAGAGTCTCTTTCACAAAAAGTGAAACACTGAAAACAAATGATCATATTTCTAAAAGACAGTTATCAGTTGTGATTATTTCCCTCATTATTATTGTAGAAGTGCCATTCTGCTTCCTCACATTTTTCTTACATTGCCTCTGTGTTTGAATTACAATCTTGGTTTCAGGGGACATACAAATGCTCAGACTCAGTGATCGAATTATGGGATGAGGGTTTCTTTATAAAATATATTAACTACCACATAAACAACAGCATGAGAAACAATAAAGTCGTGTGGGACCTTCAGCTTATATCACTTTCAGATTTTGCAGAAGAGGACATTACAAGAATACAAAATTGTGTTATAAATAATAGAGTTGTTATCAAGTTAGAAACTCTACAAACTTCAGATTATATTGCATTGAAGACAAAACTGAGAGTATAACCGAGTGTACATTACAATGAGCCTGTTCATGTTTATTCTCTCCAGTGGTGCTGATTAAAATTGGGCATTTCTTGCCCAATTTTTCACTGCCTGATGTTCTTGTTATGTAGACAATACCAGTTATCACTGTCACTGTTTCAAAACAACCAGTGTTCTGTTTTGTAGATTTTATTACTCTTTACTCAAGATATCATCTGGTTCACAGAAAGTTTTGCCTTCAAAAAAAAAAGAAAAAGAAAAAGAAAGCTTTCCCATTTTCCAAGCAATTCCAAGCAATTTCTGCTCCCTTCCCCACTCACTGTGGAGGTAACTGCATATCAGAGGCCCCCAACAGACAGAATGCAAACTATTGCTGGACTGTGAGGAACCGAGAAGAGCATTGGTAGTTTCAGTCATAAAAAAGAGATTAAAATATGTTCCAAACTGTTTTTCTGTGTCAAAATGTAGCTTTTTGAAAAAAAACTGACATAACAATATGACAACAAGCAAATGCTGGTTACATTGTATTAACTTAGCATGCAGAACACGGTTAATGTGTCTTTCATTGTGTCCTACATTTTGTACAAGCAAATCAAGGTTTAGCAATTAGCATTGCCAATTGGACAAAACGTATGTACATTTAAATATAAAAATATTCACATGAATCCATTTGGGAGACACTGTTATCAAGAATGACTTACATAGTGTTCTGTGATTACCCAAACCGAGGACCAAACCCCAGAGAGCCATGTGGCACTCAGAAGTGTTACCTAATACTCCATACCAACCACTTCAGATTAGATTGAATGCTTGCTGTATCAAAAAGCGGTCACACATTTGGAACAGAAATAATACAGACATGTCAGCCATCACTGATGTGCGGAATCCAGAACACTCATCACACATTAGCCATTAGACAAAGCAGTGAGGAGAGACTAAGCAAGATGTTGTAGACAGTGATAATTAGTAAAGGGAAATTTACCAAGAACATCAGGGGTAACACCGCTACTTTTTTAAAGGAAATGCCATGGGATCTGACTACAGAAAACTGGGACCTCAGTTTTACAGCAAATCTGCAAGATACAGTACAGTGTCCCCAATGCTGCACTAAAGCATAAAGCAGAATAAAATACACAAAGACTACACAATAATTATATGCATCCTGACTTGATCTGAACTATGTGTTTAAACGTAATGTGGCCTAAATATTTAGTTAAGGAGCTTCATTAGCAAATAAAAAGTAACCCTCGTGTGAAAGGACTGAAGAACAGTGGTAATAAAAGAGACCTCTATTTCAAATTGAGAAAAATAAGAGACCTTCAATCTAATTCTTGCAGGCTTTCAAAAAAAGATTTCCACTTTTTTCAATAAGTTCCAACTTTTAATGGGTCTTTGTCCTTCAGTTTCAGCCCTGAAGACAGTACATGACTCAGAGTGTGGTCATCACATGTACTCTAACAAACAACTTAGTGATTAGAGCTATAAATACCTCCAGTGACCAAAGAGACTATTAGATTTATCTTCAGCAAAGATAAATGATAACAGAAGAGTGAAATGTTTAATGAAGGCTGGGAATGACGGTTCAGAGTCCAACAGTTTGTTGACTTCTTTGCTTTGACTAAACAACTAAACCTGCTAATTAACTGCTGAGGCATGTTTGAGCAGGAAAATGATCAAACTGTGCAGAAATCTGGCCTCTACTCCTGCTCTGAGTAATGCTTCATTCAAAAATCAAATTTGCTCCAAATCTGTAGTCAGTGCTACAAAGCCATGCTTTTTGCTTTTCTTCTACACTGCAGCTCAGAGATGGAGCCAGAAGGGGAGCTGTGTGCCTCAGGCACAAAAATAAACAAATAACACTAATAAAATGTGCTAATAAATTCTTAACAAAATTGCGGTAGATGTTAATATAATTACAGTGATTATTCTACAATGACAATAAATAAAAATAGCTCAGTTTCACTCACTCACTCTCTTTCTTTGAGTCAGCTAACAACTTCATCTTGAAATGAAAGTGACAGTTAACAAGATGAGGAGTCAGTCTGACAGATATGAAAATGAGTGGGTATAAACGTGAAATATGGACGTAGATGGAGATAAGAATAGCTCAGATGAGAAAACATAGAGTGAAAACAAAATTAGAGGAGGTATGAAAAACAATCCAGTGAGAGAGATGACTCTGTTTATGTGGTTATATTATGTGGTTTGGGAAGATTTTTTTCTGCACATCATGCTTTGGGTTTATTTCATTTGTCTTCAAGTTTGTTATTTTCAATAAAAAATGGGAACTGACCCTCTCATCCCAATTACCCAGATTGGCCCACTACCAAGGTTTGCCTCTCTTGTGTAAGGGCATTGTTCCACCATGACTGCAGCCACAAGATTACTGAGCATATTGTTATCTCTAATTGTCTATTTAACAAAAACAGCATACACTGTAATCAGTTTCTAGCGAGTTTGAACTACATATTTATAACATATATTACATTTTATACAATATCAGAAACCATATAAGTCATATATACCATCTTTGGTTAAAACATCACTTAAGACCACTCTATATTAGGCACATATAACAAAACATAGCAGGTCAGTATAACAGTGTAAAAGAGGAACTCACAGTTTTCTCAGTTTGAATAAACCACTGAATGCGTGGCTGGACACTGTGTGGATGCTGTTATGCTGAAGAAACCTGTGAAAGAGAGAATTACATTGAATAGGCTTCTAGTTTTAATTAAAGCATAATTCTAGTTAAAGCAGTTTAAGCTTAAGACAAAGTTTAAAATATACTCACTGCAAAACCCAACAACAAATGCAATGTGAGCAAGCATTACAGAAAAGCTAATTGCAATATGAATCTGAAGATAAAACACAAGAGTGCAAATGCAGAGGTGCTTATGCTGTGGCAGACTCTACACTTCCAAAGAGGAATAAAACATGACTACTGCATTTACACAGTTTGAAATGTCCTATTCATAACTTTCCTAATCAGAAAATTGTATTTGTTGTTCCATGTAAATGGTGGCACTCTATTTTTTACAACCAGTTTGTAACTAATGCGTTCTAAACACATAACTAATGTGTGAATGTGGCAGTACACAACTCTAATAGGATCAATGACCAAAACCTTTAGGCTAAACAGGGACAGTTTGTATTAAAATTATTATTCAAGCGCAATTACTTTTGCTTTGTAAAGCAATTTTAAAAACAAAACATTTTAAACAACTTGGTGTTAAAGGGCTGGATCACTCAGATTCTGATTTATACAACTTCACACTTACCTCAAATGCTAACAGTGGCTAGTGTTGCTAACAAACACTCAAACGCAATACTCCTGTCCTTTCAGTCAAAATACACGTAAACATTTCTTAAACTACATCCAGATCTGAAGTAAGGTTTTATGGAAGTAATTAATATGGCATTAGCATTAGCATTAGCAATCTTAGCTGAAGTTTTATTCATTTTAAATAGTTTATAGTACATGATATTGCATCCTAAAACATATAGACTATTCCTAACAAGAACCTGGATGCAGTATGACTTATTTGAGAGTTTTTTGGTGATGTATTATGTCAGAAACAACTAGTTTAATTAGAGTTAACATTACGATTTTGTGTTTGCTGGTAGAATTAGACTAACGAAGCAAAAAATGTCTTGGTCGATCAACTACATTTAGGGTAAGAGGGAAAATATGCATATGATTTTGCATATGAAAACGATTTCTGCGTGAACTGTTCCTTTACAGTTTGAGCCCTAAAACTTATTAAAAAATCATGTCTAGGGTAGATGGGCAGGTAGAAGTCCTTTGGCTTTGAAAAAATGGGTAACACATGAGTGAGTGTAACTTGAAAATACAAAATTAGACAGTGACATATTTGTAAGGTTAAATAATAGGCACATCTGCCAACACAATGAATTTTGTGGGAGTCTCCCTTTTTTAATGTTTTCTCCAGATGTGTTGTCCATAATTTTTCACTTTTATGACCATCTCCAATGAGACAAATCAAATGGGTGTTTCTCAGTTTCTGTGTGGGATATGTGTCATGATACCTGGCAACCCAACAGAGCATATACTAATGATCTGCCTGACATGTGTCTCGTTGTTGGGCTGCACGCATCCTGTGAGTGTTTGCCTGTATTATATACTTCTAATAGATACCAACAAGCATGTAAATGTGTTGCTAATTAACTGGTAAGTCTACCTCCTTAACACACACACATGCACATGCACACGCACACACACACAATGTTTGCGCTTGATAATGTAACACCCTCGCCTTTGCCTCGTCCATTCCCAGTCATTGTCCTTGTGTTATTTGCTTGTGTTTAAGCTTTGCCTGTGCTATCTGTGTCCCACTTGTAACCATGTGCTTATTGTTTACATTCATGTCATGCCTCTGTGTCCCCGCCCTCATCACATTTCTTCACACAGAGCCCTGCTTGTTAATTTCCCCTTGATTATGTTTGTTATGCTTCTTATGTTATGCTTTACCTTGTCTAAGAGACTTCATCAGTCTTTGAATGTTGTGAATGTTAATCCACTATGTATGTGAGTCTTCATAGGGTTTGTTTTGTAACATAGCCACATGTTTTGTTATGTATATAATAAAGTCATTCACTGGGATTCCACCTCTGCATCCTGACTCCTCCTCCCCCCCGTACACATTACAGATAATTGACTCATTATACAAAATAACTCATTTTGAAATGGAATCAACCATTTAATCATTGCATTGTGCTGCTTACATGCTCTTGTTGATGGGCAATAAATCATCCCATGACTTGATGCTTGCTTCCAACATTCACTAATATAATGGAATTTTATAGATGTTTAATTACTGCATTCAATTAACAATAATTACTTTCAGTAATAACAATGCAACACTGTTTTTGTCCAGCTCACTGAAGTGTAGATTACTTTAATTCCAAGATATGTATGTTTAGATTGAGGTAATATAGGCACCAAACAAATTCTCCCATTAAACAGAAGCAAAAAGTTTGATAAAATATAACTTTTTAATTTGTTAGTTCAGAATACATTTCAATTTTTCATTTCAACTATGCACCACAGTGGAGAAGGCCTTGAAAATGGCTGCATTCCAGGCCAATCTGGATGTCTGTATGCCAATTGTGTTGGTATAATCTCATTGCAAAAAGTATTGCCAATAAAATGGGACACTCTGGGGCAGTTGGGCATCAGTTTATGGTCACCATGTTTCCACAATGTTCCTATGTCTACTTACACATGCTACAAATATTACATATATTTACACATTACACATAAAAAAGACAGTGCATCACATCTGTGCAATAATAAGACAAAGTGTTGAAGAAAAAGCAATCAAAACATTTATATTAAGTGGTGTGTAAATTATTATGAATTACAGTACAAATATTGTTACACAAAGTCTCAAGCTAACCTTCTTCACTTTTACCTCACAGACACTGATTTATATAAAATCCAATCTGTCCTGAGCCCAAATATTAAAATAACTTTACTTTTCACTATCCTATAAAATAGGAGAAATATACTCAATTACCATTTTTTTAGGTGCACATACTTTGCATGTACACTCATTGTCTATTTTAGCTCCACTGATCATATAGGTGCTCTTGTTATACAATTACAAACTGTAGTCCATTTGTTTCTCTGAATTCTTTGTTAGCCACCTTTCACCCTGTTCAATGGTCACCACGCCCAGAGGACCACCACAGAGCAGGAATTATATGTGTGGTGGATCATTCTCATCACTGCAGTGACACTGAAGTGGTGGTGGTGTGTTAGTGTGTGTTGTGCTGTTAGAAATGGATCAGACACACAGAGCTATTCGCATGACATTTTGGTTAACCTGGAACCTGGTCAGGTTTATGTGTAGTTGTATTTATTGCAGTACCACATTAAAACACTAGGGTAAGCCAAGCTAGGGGATGGGTCAGGTGACATTAGTCAAAAACCCCGTCAAAAAGGGTTACAGGATTTGGAAGTTCCTCATGCTGCCAGGAATAATTGGTTATTACCACAAAAGCAAACGCAAGACAGCAACACAAAATGCTGTAAAATAATTGGTTTGGGATATACAGTACATGCAGGATCATAAAACTGCAGCTGCCTTGATATATCTTGATATATAAATGAATTTCATCACTTGGGGTTTCAGTATTTTTATGCAAATCAAATAAATGTTTATTTAAAAACGACAGTAAATGTGAACAGCACACAACAGAAAGTTTCAGTTTGGTGATACTTCTCATCTGGTTCCTGCTCTGCCATCAGGCATAATCCCTTCCTTCCACTGGGAAGTCTCCAGTCTCGTGGATGTCTGTCTCCTTTGTCTGACATTGGCGATCCTGTAGCAGTCTTCAGTTTGCTTTTCAGTCACATCAGCTGGCCCGTCTGTCATTCACTAGCTAAAAGCTGGCCATCACTGTGGGCCATCCATTATAACCCACCAAAAAGCCATCTTTTGCATTTTCTAACATTTAGCCATTCAATCCACATAATTATGTAAAAAAATTCAGATCTCCATCCCTTGCTACCAGTTTTGAACACTACTGTTTGTGAATCCCATTCAGAACAGCACAAAAAGAATGCATGAGATCTACTCCCCAATGCCATTGCCCTCAATTCTACCTACTCACAGGACATACCAGGACTGTTTTCAGCAATTCCAAGTAAGCCTTACTCTATCTTCCCTTCGAATGATCAATCACATTTGTTAATCATTCATACTATTTCACTATTATTTGTAAGACTGATCATTGTGCATAAGCAGCCTCTCTAAACTCAAAACTGTTTCGATACTCACAATAGCATTTGGCCTGGATTCTACCACCATCTCATATTGTCTGTTAAATCCCACAGAGTAAATCAATCTTAATCACCACAGTGAAAGGTTCATACCAACTAATTTAATCAGCTTTCAATCTCCACACCCTTAATCAAATCATCCGAGACTTAACAGTCATCAACGCAATGTTTGCAGAGAAACCACAACTCTACCTTTATTTAGACTTCAGGAATAAGCCCTTATGTGCCATAGTACACCACTCCAAGTAAGGATTTTGCAAATGCACAGCTGACAGACTCTCATTTGCTATAGAGTCTAGACCTCTGTCATTTTAATCAGTTATGGCCATATCTATGCAGCAATGCAGCCTACATAAGAACTATTCTCAGCACTCAATTCTTTTACTGCCTTCACATGAGTACATGAGTATTAAAAATATGGTATTAAGAAACTAAAAGCTAAAAAAAAAACAAGTTGGAAAAATTGAGCAGAGCAGAGGTTATATGGAAGAAGAGGAAAATGAGTTTGTTAGGGCAGCATTTTTAGACAGCTATTTAAGTTTGTTAAGACTCTTTTTAGTAAGAAGTCTGAGAAACTAAAGGTTGGAAAGAAGGACAAAGTAGACCATTTCCATAGTGTGTATGAGGAAAGGGCAAATAAGCTGGAACTGCCAGCAGGTTTTCCTCCAGAGTGTTTCAAATGGATATTAAACCCCCTAGGAGGGGTGAGGTACAAGATGCAGTGAGGTGTGCAAAAGCAGGCTCAGCACCAGAACCTAATCATGTGTACAAAAGAAGAACAGAATTATCCCAAAAGAATGGTGAAGGGCAGGGTGTATCTTGATACCAAAAGAGTGGTATTCTGTAGCTATTGAGCAGTTTTAGTTTATAAATCTGCTTAATGTGGAGGGTAAGATTTTATTTAGTGTGATTGGATGAAAATAAGATAACTAACACTTCAGTGTAAAAGATCTCAGGTTTTGCAGGTTGTATAGAGCTCAGTATTATGATTTGAAATCAGATTCAGGCAGTAGAGACAGTAAGGACTGTCATGTGTTAGAACTGATTAAAACTGGTTAAAGCTTATTTAGATTATATTCAATTGTGCTTTAATACAGGGGAATATGTAACATCCTGGCAATGTTCCTGGTGGTTGGAAACTGGAATAATGTCAGGCTGTAGAGTCTCACCTTTGGCATTTTCAGTGGCAAAGGAGGTGTTAATATGGGCTGCAAAGTGGGTTGATGGTGGGGAATCGCTGTATGGATGACAAGACAATATTGACAGCTACTCTCCTATGTAATCAATGGCAGCTACGGAAATTGACTGAAAATCATAGGTGGGCAAAGATTAAGGTTCAACCCAGTCCAGAACTTTGTCAACTGAAAGGGAAACTTGTGCATGAGAGCTTTTCAGTTGAGGGAGAATCAATACCTTTTGTTCTGGAGAAACCAGTTAAGATCTTAGGTAGATTGTATAGTGCAGCACTGAATGATGAAGAGCAAGCTGTGGGGCTGAAGAAATAAATGGTGAAGGCTATTAATAAGCATTGACAAGTCTTCTAACATGTAATTTTCTGGCCAGGCCATAGCAGGGAAAGCAGGGGCAATTGCACAGATAGTGCGAGATAGGGATAGGGAGAGTGTTCGAGAAGCAGATCATCAACTGGTGAGAGTTATGAGCATTGGATGCAAGGCATTACATTTTTGCTCAAAGCAACATATGATGTCCTTCAAACTCCACAAAATCTTGGCCAGTGGATAGGTGAAGAGATAAGTTGTAAGTTATGTGCAGGCAATGGGACGTTGAAACACATCAGAATGTAAGGTTAGTGCTTTCTTCCTTAGCTAGATTATTTGATTGGTAGTGCATAGAGGTTAATAGAATGGCCATTGGTATCAGTAGTAGATGGGCAATTAGTTTTGTGCAAGAACAGCAGCATAATAGAGAGTCAATAGAAATAGTTGTTAGGGGATTTGTAGCAAAGCCCCATCATTAATAGTCAAATTTGGATATAAAGGCCACATACCACATTAAAATATGTAATTCTGACTGGTGGCACTAAACATAGATTAATGGTACTAGTACAGCTCATTACAGCCTTAGTCATTGAAAAGACAAAAGTGTAATTATTAGGGGTGTGTATCTGTCCAATAAATGACGATCCGATATGTATCTCGATTCATGCGGTACGATACAATTCAGAAACGATTTATTTTAAATTGGACCGATTCGATTCGGTTCGATTGAGGAGGATTTCGATACGATTCGATTCAATAAAATAGGGTAGGAAATAATATGAGTTACTTGTCTAAAATAAATAATTTACATTATGATTCAACATAATGAAATATTGAAAATGTGTTTTTGCTTTCAGACAGATTAATGAAATATTAGAGAACTAGTAAAGTTGTATTTGACATGTGAAGTCAGAAACAGTAAAATACTGGCGTGTTGGGATGTGGTACCGGGGCTCCAATGTTTTAAACAAGTCCCCAAAGCCCTCATTCTCCACCACACAGTATGGTCTTAAGTCTTTAACAATGAACCGGGCTATTGAAGCCGTTATTACTTTGGCTCTACCTGAGTTGTGGTCGAGTTTTGGCTGGAAGAAGTCCTGTTTTTCTGTGTTTGTCATGCCGTGTCTTTGGGCTAACGGTGCTAGTGTCCTCATCACCACTTTCCTCATGTCATCTCACCAAATGTTCTCCCGTTCTTCAGTTAAGCTCGGCGGAGCGTTGTACAGTATATATGTCTAGTATATATATAGTATAAAGGACACGTTTGTCTTTGAAACGTGACTGTGACGAGTATCGCGACAGTTCATGAGAGAGAGATAGAGAGCGAGAGAAAGAGAGGGGAGGGGGGCGGGGGATGGAGGTAGGGAGGGCGAGAGAGAGAGCGCAGCTGAAGCATATCACACTAAATCGATTGACAGCTCTTGAATCGGGCCATCGGTCGGTTCATTTTACAAATAGACCGATGCAGGGGTCCATGTACCGATGCACTCACATTGTTTAAGTCAAAATCGGTCTTCTGATTCAAATTGGTTATTTTTTACACCCCTAATAATTATGGTTACTGATGTACTGTGATGTGCAGGCTGTAAGTTGTACTGCATAAAGTCCACATGGAACTGGTGGGACTGAGCATGCATTAACAGTGCCTGGACCTTATGACATGGCTAGTCCACCTAATCTGTGTTTTCTGCAGAAGGGTATATATACTGGGAAGGCCAGCCTGCAACCGGAATTTTGTCCTGCCACCTACTGTGGAGCAGTTGACGAAGACAGCTCAGGTGGAAGTGATTGAGCTGCTTGGCATGTCTGCTGTAGTCCAGGTCTCACTGGCACAGGGCAAAGTGGTTAACACCACTGCATAGTAGACCTTCAGCTTGTGGTGAGTGGAGTCCTCTCTGTTCCCAGACATTCTCAAGAAGTCTCCCAAAGGCGCCACTTGCCTTGGAAGCCCTGTTGTTAATCTCGGCCATTGATGTTTACAGCTCGAGATAGGGTGATGCCTAGGTAAGTGAAGCTGTTGACTGCCTGCAAGTTATCTCCCTTCACTGTGATATGAGGTTCTTGATAGGGCTTTCCAGGTACAACCTGGTACATAACTTCACTTTTTTTGGTGCTGATGGTGACACCAAAGTTTTCACAGGCTTGTGAGAAGCAGACCATTTCATCTCCTGTTCTGTGCTGGCATTGAGTGCACAATCATCATCAAACAACAGGTCTCTGATGACAGTCTCTCACCTTTGCAATGGCCTGCAGACGCCTGAGATTGAACAAGCAACCATCAGTCCTGTATGTGAAGAATATGCCATCCTGCCAGTCCTGAAAAGTGTCAGTCAGCATGGCTATGCATAGTTTGTACTCTTGAAGGTGCATCTCATTTTAGAGTTTATCTGATCCTACTGAAACATTGAAATGTTTCACATTATGTCAACCTGTTGAAATTTGGGCAGTTTATAGGCTGCATATGTGTGAAATGACCTTGCTAAAACCGTTATTAAAAACACAAGCAGTCTATTGCATAAGCAGTCTAATGAGATAACTTCCATGTTACTGTGTGCGTTACAATTTAAAAGGCAAAAAACAAGGAATGTTTTAATGAATTTTGTAAGCATTTCAGCACAGCTGCTTTTGCTTTAGGTGATTAGAAAACAACATTTATTATGTCACAAAAAAATCTGCTTGTTATGTTAATTTGAGCTATTCTGGTGTTTGTGCTTGTTTGTTTTTGCTTGTTTCACCATCCAGATGGTTGATTGGGGGTAAGAAGAAGGAGATCAGAATGAGAGGACCCACAGTATCCCATGAGAACAGTTCACAGTCATGTACACACACACACACACACACACACACACACACACACACCTACACACACACACACACACACACACACACACTTCGTTAAAAACTCAGATTCCCTGAGAACACAAAGTGATAAAGTGCAAAGTTATTGGCCAATGTGCTTTTGAACTTCTGCATTTAACCAATCTGTGCAGTGAAACACACACACACACACACTCTAGTGAACACTTGCCCGTAGTGGTGTGCAGCCCCTATCCACATCAACCAGTTGGGGATTAGGTTTTTGCTCAGGGACACTTCAGTCATGACCTGCCAGGGGATTGAACCAGCGACCTTCCAATCACAGGACCAGATCTCTAACCACCAGGCCATAACTACCCTTCAATTGTCTGCAATATGCCCCCCATACACACTATGTGTTAAGGCTGATATCAAGCTACTGGAAGTGCTGAACATTCTTCACAATCATAGATCTAATCTTTCAACCCTTTGAAGGGTGTTTTTAAGGAAACAAAATGGTTCTTCTGTGGATTCACTTCACAAAATCATTCTTCATATCTTCATTTCTAAGACTGTATAGATAAAAGTATTAGGCTTCCATCTCAGCATAAACCCCTGTTTAGGGGTTATCATACAAACAGTCACTACAGACTTTCTAGCTGTTTCATGCTCAAATGTTCTCATTTTAATCATCACTTCCAACACAATTTAAGGCTTATCACTTACATGGAGATTCTTTGGGATTGGAATTGATATCTTCAAGGTCTTAATAGTGCCATTGCTCTTTAGGTTTGTTTGGATTTCATCCAGCTCAGTTTTTCTTTCTTTCTTCACTATCCTAATCTTTCTTCTTTAGCTTTTTGGGCTCAAGTGGTATGGCTGAGTCATGCCAGTTGTTGGTGGATCAAAGAGAACAGATGTCTTGTAAAGAAAAGATTACACATGCATGCACGCACACACAGACACACTAGTCACGCAAAGGATTTACTTGCTTTGAGCTCCAAACACATTCAACAGTGAAGAAGAACAGGCAGAGGAAGACACAATGTCAGTTGGCTCTAGATTAAGTCAATATTATACAGTCAAAAACAAATTCCAAAATGAAGAGCCTCTCTTTGCATGTGAGGACTTCAAGTGAAATCAAAATGCATTGGTTTACTAGAGCACAACATGTTCACAGTTCTCATACTATGAATACTCATAGAGAAAAGGGATTACTGCTAATCTGTGTCTGCAGTGATCACTAGTTCTTGCCTATGATGAGTGCAGTTTAATGGTGAAATTATTTATTGTTTGGCTTACTCACAGTCTCTGAAGGTCATAATACTTGGAGAAGATGAGATCAGGAAGTTCTCTCAGCTCATTGTTCTTCAGAGACCTGTGAAATGACCTTAATTGAGTGTGAACAAATCAAATACAGAAACTACTTCAATCATGCTGTTACAATTCAAGTGGAACTGATTTGATGTACAACAGTGTTAAATTGGCTCACTGACATCTAACTGAATGCAAAAAAACACTGCATGAGTTCATTCAACAGTGGGGCTTTTTCTGTCTAACATTAGTCATACAATATCATTGATCAAACAACTTTTTATGCACCAAAACCTGAAAAATTGAACAATCACTTATATGGGTTTTCCTAATTTTCTGCTTCAGTAGAGCAAAATGGAATAATAACATTCCTAAGAAGAACACTTACAGCCAGGTCACATTGGGGGACATCAGAGGGACGGCATGTAGATTAACCCCCACACACTCCACTTCTGTCTTTGTGCAATCACACCTTTCTGGGTAATACTGAAGAGCTAAAAGAAATTGGATATATATCATCATGTCAGAACAAAGCTGTTTTTTCATTTTCACATAAAATAAATAATAGGACTTCACCTTCTAATTAAACATTTCATTATGAATCAACCAATAACACAGACTAAAATTACATGTAATATATATACCTATATCTCTACCTATATAACATGTATAAGAATATATTTTCTCTCTTGGAATTGTTTTGTTCCAACAATGAGTGTACTGTGTAAAACTATTTTTCAAGGCCACTTGACTGACAGTGTCATTTTCTAATTCTACTTTGATCTGCACTGCTGTGCTGTTAATGAAGATGAATCTATCAAAACTTAAAGTGTGTTAAACCATAAAAGATACTATTTTTAAAGAAATAACTGTGCTTTTATGAGACTAAAGGTGCATGGCTGTTAGGGCAGTGAAAGCAGAATGTGCCTCTGAGCAATGAGTTCTAGTTAGGATGACTGTCCTGATATCAGGACTGACTCAAAAACACACATTATATATTGATATTTGCTCAGATTAGGGAATAGTTCACCAGAAAGTTAAATTCCCACATATAGTCGCCAGGAACATTTGGATTTAAAATAGTTGCTTCTGTGATACTAACATTGCTACAAACACCACGATTTTAATAGTCACTCAAACAGTCCAAAAAAGTATGGTCCCAAACTTTACAACATAATTTAGGGGACAGCATGACTTACTTTGACCTATAAAAATAAAAACTTACAGTGCAGCTGAATGCTATAAATTTTAGACACGGCATCTGTATACACAAACCACCTCAGCAGAAGTCCTCGTATATATAGAACTGAGCATGCATTAACAGCGCAAGTAGGTTCAGTGTAGTCATCAGGCTGGCTGATGTGGCTCTACATTTAAGAGGTTACTTAAATGATAGATCTATGAAGTGAGCTTGGAGTGGAAAAGAACTAATGAGCAACAGCAGTAGTTTTCCAGTTTAATGTTCTTTACTTTGATACTTGCACCTTGAAGATTATGTCCACGCTATGCTATCAGCACAGCACATGCTATCACCTTTAGGGAAATTAAAAACATGAAAATATATGAAAGGCACGTACAGCAGGCATCTGTGAGGCTCTCTGGTTCAGATTTCTTTATAATGGTGCGGTCGAAGATGTCAGCCCATCCACTGTTATCACCTGTGTGTGGAGAGAAAATGCACAGAATTACACACCTTAAGTAATCTTTGAAAGACATCTGAAGTCATTCTAAAAAACGGAATTATACATATGAACAAATGATTTATTACAGTCCTCACTTCCATTAAAGAGATTTTCCTGGATGTCATCCTACCTGACATTCTTTGGCACTGCTATATTCTTGTACATGCAGCTGCAAGGTGCAAGAACCCACAGGTCTGACTTTTATTGCTGTGTGAAGAGCAAACTTTGCCTATGTTCAGACTGCAAGCCCAAGTCCTATTTTGACCACTCAAATTTGCTCTGGCCACTCAAATCAGATTTTGAAATGCTTTTCACATCACTCACAATATGACAAAGAACACACGATGGAAAACCCAGAGAAAGAAACCCAAAGAAATCATAGACTGTAAATGAAAACTGGACACAACAGCAGTTTTAGAGAAGTGAGGCCAAAATGTCTCCGACACACTCTAGTGGCTGAATGAAATACAATTTTAAACCCTACTTACAACTGTTTTATTGAATGGGAGCTACAACAAATTTTTTAATTAGATTCGTTATTTAGTGATTTTTTATCAGTTGTGTTGTTAACCCCCAGTACTTTTTATGATTGTATTTTTTATGATGATGAATGCATTTTCTAGAAGTTATTTAGGGATATTTAAAGAGGTGTAGTGATGAGGTGATTGACAGCTTGGTTGAGTTGATTGACAGCTTATTCTGATGACAATGACAGAGTAGAAAATACCTATATAACTAAGTTTTAAAAACTAATTAAAATATAATACTTTTCCTTCTCTGCTCTAATCTATATTTTCAGATCCCAAATGAATAAATCTTCTAAAATGAGAAAGTCTACCTAAGGCATCTCCAACACTTCTATTTTTCTACTGTGCTAATGTAAGAGTTTTTGATGGTCATGGTACATTTTTAAAGTAATCCAAATCCAACACCCTACCACCTCAAAAAATTTCCCCATGTGTGCTTTAAAATAAATACCCAATTTTTGCAGGAAAACTGTGAACATGGCAATAAGTTATTGACACCTACATTGTTACCCAAGTACAAATCTGATCTCATCACTCATCTCAACAGATTGGATTTGAGAAACATCTGATTTGCCTACAGTCTGAACAGCCTTTAAATATAAGGCTAACCAAATAACATATACGTAAGAGCCAGGAGATGTGCACAGCAGAAGTAATACTACTTTGGCACAGAGTCCCATACAAAAGACATGTCATTTAGTGAGAAGTGCGGCCCTGCACTTTGAATGACTTTCATAAGTCATCTACAGTCAAAGTGCCATTACCACAATAACCTTTTTCCATTTAGGCAAGTTAAATTTAGTAACACTCTCTCTGCTCTGAAGCTTATTTACTTTCATACATCCCTGTGCCCTTTTCTTTACTCTGTAGCCTATCATTTTCATATGTCCCTATACTCCTCCCTTTACTCTGTCTGGCAGCTCTGTAACATCACTTTCTTCATATACACCATGTACCTCTCTGATCCTTTATATTAGCCAAAACCGCTCAGAAGATTTTTCTTACTAGGCCACCAGCCTGCTCTATTTTTAACCCTGCATTTCCTGTCCTGCTTCCCACAGAAGGATGGATCCCCCTTCACAGTACTGGATAATGTCAAATAATCTTTTTTTAAATAATGTTTTATGAGAGTTACAAGACAATATATGGTGTGAAATGAGTACAGTTAGATTTTAGGCTGGGAAAATATTCATAATAAATTGGAACAGATATTTTTAAACCCCATGATATTTTAGAGTGAACTTGAGTTTTGTAACATATGACAACTCAACAAGTGGGTAAATAGCATGATTGTATCAGCTTCTTTTTTCCCTTTTGCTTGATCTTGTACTTCATATTCCCAAACACTACCAAAATAATGATAGCATTATTATAGTGGCCAAGTGAACTGAGTTAAATATGGAGCTTTGAAAAGTAGAAGCTTTATGTAAACACAAACAAGGACAAGTGGGACAACTTGCTCCACATACAACATACAAAGACCATCATTATTACAACATCTCTAAATCAGAAGAACTCTCAACTGTTCTTAACAGCATTTATACTTTGTTTTTACAGTACCTATCAAAAGTTTGGACACATCCTCTGGACATTCTGTGGTTTTTCATGATTTAAAAATTCTCTGCATTGTCAATTAATACTAAAGTCATGCAAATTATGAATAAATACATATGGAATTATTTATTAAACAAACAATTGTTAAACAAACCAGAATATGTTTTATATTTTACATTCTTCAAAGTAGGCTCCTCTAGCTTAGATGCCAGCTTTCTTGGCATTTTCTCAGTCAGCTTTATGAGGTAGTCACCTGGAATGGCTTTCAGTTAACAGCTGTGCCTTGTCAAGAGTTCATGACTTGCATTTCTTGTCTCTTAATGTGTTTGAGACATCAGTTCTGTGCCTACTTTGTAGAATCTAAAATGTAAAACAAATTTTGGTTTGTTTAACACTTTTACATTTACATGATTCCTTATGCGTTCCATCATAATCTGGATGACGTCAGTATTAATTTACATTGTGGGGAAAAAAAATAAAAATAAAAACATTGAATGAGAAGGTCCAAACTTTTGACTGGTACTGTAAATGTATTTGTCTCCTGAGAAAATGATTTTCACATGACTCTGTCATCTTGTATGGACATTTGGACTTGCTGACGTTTTCTGTTAACTTCTGTATAAAGAATGTACCAAAATGTGGTCTACAAGCCAAAATATTTGTGTATTGTTACATCCAAAAGTTTATTGTTTATAACAACACACACAAATTGAAAAACAAGATATTTAATGAGAATGAGACTGAGAAAGACTTTGACTAGCTATTAATAACAGATGAATGTGTCTATGTTTTCTTCCTCTTCTATAGAAAAAAGCACATTCTTACCACAATGCTCCTCATCAGCTCCATTCGTGCAGTCCCTGTGGCCATTGCATTGGAGCAACTGCGGCAGACACACGCTCATATTCCCGCACGGAAACTGGCCAAGAGGGCAGCCTTCTACCACTGCCCTGCTGGAAAGAATGGATAGTGCTGCTCGGGGGAGAAAGAACAATAGTCAGAAAGACAGAAGAGATGAGAAATAAACAAATATGCTACAAAAGAGAGCTCTGACAGATGGCTTTGCATGGATAATGCAAGCACAAGAGTCAAGGTTCATTACCATTGACAGTGGTGTCTTTTGTTAAATAGCGATCCCTCCAGGTGTTAACAGCACTATGGGCCTCGGATGCCTTACATCACAACAATTTATTACCCGATTCCTCTGCCAAAGCTTCTCATCTCAGAGTTGTATCCAGCCACATTAGCAGACAATCATATCCTGAACTGAATCAAGCTAAAAGGCCTACTATGAATAAGTGAATCTTTCTAAATTGCGTCAAATCATTGCACATTAAATAAAACTCTCTAGAATGAACAGCATCCAGCAACCCAGAACCATGCCAACACAGTCAAAACACACAAGAGAAATAGAGTTCTTGATGTTTATCTGATATGTGTACTTGTGTGTAATTTTATGGTCAGGTTGTGCAATTTCTTTCAAGATTTATAATATCTGTCTGTCTCTCTCTCTCTCTATCCATCTACACTCCCCTCAAAAACTATTGGAGCAGTGAGGCCAATCCCTTTATTTTTGCTGTACACTGAAAATATTTCAGTTTGACATTAAAAGATGAATACAAGACAAAAGATCAACATTTGAGTTTTTATATCCACATATTTACATCTGGATCTGATGCACAGTTCAGAAGATAGCACATTTTGTTTGAACCCGTCCATTTTTCATGTGAGCAAAAGTTCTGGTACATGTGTGTCCTGTTACATTGATTATTCAAACAGTAAATAGAGGTGAATGTCTACACTCAGTTTCAGATTTGGGTTTTGCCTGTGCAGACAGTGCATTTATAGTTAGAGGAGTAATCAACTTAAAAACCAATGTGTCTATGGGTGAAAATCAAGCTATTGAAGCTGAGAAAAGATGGAAAATCAATCAGATATTACACAAATTTTGGCCACAGTCAGTACAACCATTTGGAATGTCCTGAAAAAGATAGTCATCACTGGTGTACAAAGTTTTATGGACTGATGAACCTTTACTAAAGTGATGGAAAGGCTGAAGTTTGGAGAAAGAAAAGATCTGCTCATGATGCCAAACATACGAGCTCATCTGTGAGACACAGTGGAGGTAATGTCATGGCTTGGGCTTGCATGGCTTCGGGTACAGGCTCATTAATCTTCATTGATAATGTCATACATGATGGCAGCAGTATAATGAACTCAGAAGTCTACAGAAAGACTTTGTCTGTCATTTAAAAAAAAGATGAAGTCAAACTGATTGGGAGATCCTTCATCATGCCACAACATAGTGACCCAAGACAAACTGCCAAAACTACAAAGTTTATCAGAGGCAAGTCGTGGAAGGTTTTAAACTGGCCTAGTCAATCTCCAGACTTAAACCATATAGAGCTGCATTTTACCAGCTAAAGAGGAGACTGAAGGGAGTAACCCCCTAATACAAACACCAACTTAAAGAGACTGCAGGTGACACCCTGGAAAAGCATCACAAAAGAATGAAAACCTTTAGTGATGTCAGTGGGTCACAGACTTGATGCAGTTATTGCAAGCAAAGGATTTACAAGTAAATATCAAGTCTTATTCACTTTAATCTATGTGAAGTTTATCTGTTCAATACATTTGCTCAGAAGAAAATTGGGTGGGTTCAGAGAAAAGGTGCTATTCCCTGAACTGTGTATCAGATCCAGATGTAAAATACCTGGAAATTCAAGCTAAAATATTCATCTTTTGTCTCATATTAATCTTTTAATGTCAAACCCAAATATTTTTAGTCTACACCATCTATCTATCTATCTATCTATCTATCTATCTATCTATCTATCTATCTATCTATCTATCTATCTATCTATCTATCTATCTATCTATCTATCTATCATATCATATCATTGGCTAAGGTTAATGGTCCTGAGTCCACTGAACAACAATGGTGTGCATGGTAGGGTCACAAGGATAAAAATAACATTGCTGCCTGTTTGCAGTTTGATAAAGATCATATGGATTAGTCAGAAGGCCACTGGAACAATGTTTTGTGGACAGATGACACAAAAATAGATTGTTTGGTTAAGTGTTATGTTTGAAGAAAGAAAATCTATGGTGGCCACTGTAAAAAAAACACTGCATTTTAGGACAAAATGTCATCCCATCTGTGAAAGATGGTGGTGGTAGTATCATGGTTTGGCCCTGTTTCACTGCATCTGAGTCAGGGTAGCTTGCCATCATTGATGTAACAATGAATTCTGATATGTACCAACAACTTCTAACCATGCTTAAAGAAACAAAATGCTTAAAGAAAAATAAAAGTCAAAGTCCTTATATTAATCCAATAGAAATTTAGTAAAATTACTTGAAACAAGCAGTTAATGCCCACCAAAAAAGTTTATGTTGTTTTGTACTCAGGACTGATTAATACACAGTAAATCTGCCAGTGTTAAATCAACACTATTAGAGTTAATTTAACACTGAGAGTGTTACATTTTGACATCCTCAGTGTTAATTTAACTCTAATAGTGTTGATTTAACACTGGCAGATTTACTGTGTAGTCACCAGAAACGTTACTGTCACATGAGGCGGCCAGACCAGATACTAAATGCAAAACTTCATATATTTTTTTCCACTCACAGACAGGAATCTGAATAGTTAAAAAAAATAATAAAGTTAATGTTTTGGAATGGTCAAGTCAATGTCCCAACCTAAATCCAATAGAAATATTGTGGAAGGACCTGAAGCAAGCAGTTCATGGATTCCTTCAAGCCAATGTGCATGAATGAGCGGAAATGTTTAGTTATTGCAGCTGTTCAGTTACTGCTGCACAAGGGAGTTCACACCAAATACTTAAAGCAAAGGGAATCATATTTTTGCCCTCACAGACATGTAATATTGGATCATTTTCCTCAATAAATACATGAGCAAGTCTAATATTTTTGTCTCATTTGTTTGATTTAGTTTTATTGATCTACTTTAATAACTTGTGTGACAACCTGATAAAGTTTTATGTCATATTTATGCAGAAATATTAAACCATTTAAAGGGAATAGAACGGTTCAAAATGTGCAAATGTGATAATAAAGTTATCAGCAACACAAAAGGGCACTTATTCTCAAAGAGTGACACAGTATTCATAGAAAAATATTACCATTTGGATGGACATTGGTATACATGTTTAGTACCTCTACATCGTCATGTCATGAATGATATTTTAAAATACCATGAATACCATAATAAGCCTCAAAATGGTGACCTATGAACAGCTCCACACCAAGACAAATATATGAATTTCTATAAAGTTAAATTAATACTGTTCAAACTTTAATTGATTAATGTATATAAGCCCAACAACAACAACAACAACAACAACAACAATAATAATAATAATAATAATAATAATAATAATAATAATAATAATAACAAACACAATAGGTTTCCTAGCACTACGTGCTCGGAACCCTAATAATTTAACATTACGTTTACATAACTTTTCTATTATAAATAAATTAATTAAGTTTGATTATAGGTTACTATATATATGTATTATTACATCACTGTGTCATTAGAAAAAACACTGTCACACAAACGTGACCTTAAATTCTCTGCTGCAGGTTTTTTGTTGGGTTGTTTTGCATGTCTAGTGTACATATTTCATATTCCATTTGTTAACATGTCTACATTTTTGATTCAGAAAATAAAGTGCAGATATGTCTCTCAGATATGTCATATCTTTTTGAAAATTGGCTCTGTTTCTCACTTTTCAGGCACAAATAAATATAGAACACACAGGCATGTCTGTAATCTGGACATCAATTTGAGTGTGATTTGAATCTGTAATAAAGACCACATAGCATGAGAGATAAATATATTATTTTTTGTCATATTCACTTTGGCAGAAATACAAGAAGAAGTGTCTATCAATTCAGATTTAATCTAACTTTGTCTGTGGAATTATTACTTTGTTAAACAGACCTACTGTGAGGCTGATGGCTCAGGGAGTCAACACAATCAATAAGGTAAAAGTAGCAGATAAGAGTATAATAAAATCTGAATAAAATAGAACATCAACAACACACCAGCAAAAGTAACAATAGTGCAAAAGATCAAACAGCCCCCAACACCCCCCATCGCTCACAAAAAAAAAATGTACGGCTTGCTACATAACAACTTGCAAGGACCTCGGATGGTAACTTTAAGCAGTTACTGGCAGGTACCACCTCCACCACCTACCCATAAGCAGTTGAAGAAGCCTAAACAGTTCAGGACAAGAGCTTGCCTCTAAATCTGGGAGCAGGACAATTGGGATGAGCTTGGTGAAAGTCAATGATATGTGCAGTGCTCAGGAGATCATCTACACTGATCCATCAACATCTTAAGGCCATCCTTAACAACATCCTTAATTCTTCTGGTCAAAAAGATACTGCAGAAACTGGCCTTAGAATTAAGAGTCCATGATGTAATACTCTTAGTTGCTTTAATTTAAAATAGTGTCTGTGGATCCTTAAAAATGTCTTACTAATAAGTCTGTTAAGTTGACTAAACAAAATCATGTATACATTCTGTTTACATACTATTTGAAGTTTGATTAACTAAAAAATTTAAGGCAGCATGGACACTATCTTTGTAATTTAAAACAGATACTTTTTTGCAGTGCAACATCCAGAGGTTTTGGCCAAAGAAACTGGAAAGACACCTGCTGGACATACCGAGTTTAGTAGGAATACATGGAAGGTAGGAGAAATTCTGCAGTTGGAAGGTAACTGCAGTCTAGAGAACACAAAGTTCTTGTTCCAAATTTTTAAAGGGACCAAAGAAACATTAGTCACAAGTCCCTCGTGGAAGGCCAGACCATCTGTCTGGGTTTGAGTAGAGGGATGTCACAATCATGATGGTGCCTGTCAGCCTGTAGCCTTTGATGTTGCATGGCTCAATGGAGCTGCATATGTGCTGACTCCCAGATTTTCTTACTGCAGTACATACAGTGGTCTACCGCTGGGGTGTCCAGGGTTTTCTGGACTGAGGAAAGAGTGGGGGATAATGCAGCATACACTGGAAAAAAGTGGATACGACCTGTGGATGCATTAATGAGTTGAATTAATGAATTCTGTACAAAATCCCTGAACAAAACTTTCATAAGAGTTAACAAAGCGTAGAAATCTCACCTTGACAATTCTTGGTTTTGTAATTCTTGGTTTTGTTGTTGTTGTAAATGTAGACTAAACAGTTCACTAAGCCTAATAACAAAGTTCAGTTGAAGAATAAAAATGTGATCTTTAGACATTAAGGTGCCATATTTCTCCACTTCACTTCTTTATGTATGTGACTGTAAGGTTCCAGGTTCATTAAACCGTTTTATCATATTTTTTGATATAATGGACTTAATGCAGGTGTCCTTTATTTATTGTTACACAAAACAAAACAGGAAACACTCATGAAGTAAAATAGAACAAAACATGACCACCAGCACACACCAGGTAGCAAAACATTACGAAAAAGACAAAAACCTGATCAGAACACAACACACACAAAGCACTACAGTGGTGCATAATAGTCTGTGAAGGTAACAAAGGAACCCAAGGTAACATCATGAGTCCATCATCAGGAGAACACTGAAAAACAAAGGTGTGCATGGCAGGGTTATACAGGGTGAAAACTGCTGCTCTCCAAAAAGAACATTGCTGCTCGCCTGCAGTTTGCTATAGATCACATAGACAAGCCGGAAGGCTATAGGAACAATGTTTTGTCCACAGGTCATCAAAAAAGAGTCCAAAATAGATATTTTTGGCTTAAATGAGAAGCATTATGTTTGGAGAAAGGAAAACAAGACATTGGAGCATAAAAGACCAAAGAATGGTTCAAGAAAAATATAGTTCATGTTTTGGAATGGCCAAGTCAATGTCCTGAGCTTAATCCAATAGGAATATTGTGGAAAGACCTGAAGCAAGCAGTTCATGGATTCCTTCAAGCCAAAGTGCAGGAACTAGTAGAAATATTTAGTTATTACAGCTGTGAAGTTCACGCCAGATACTTAAAGCAAAGGCAGACATATTTTTACCCTCAGACATGTAATATTGGATCATTTTCTTCAATAAATAAATGACCACATGTAATATTTTTGTCTCATTTGTTTGATTTGGTTCTTATCTACTGTCTTATCTGATAAGGTTTTATGCCAAATGTATGCAGAAATATAGAAAATTCTAAAGGGTTCACAAATTTTCAAGCACCACTTTTGATGATAATATTAACAATGAACAAGAAAGAAGTGATTTTGATAATAAAGGGCATGACATAGTTAGTACTACTAACCAAACAATGACAAAACACATTTGCAGAGACACCAAAACAAAGCACGTAAATAGACATGAAGAAACCAAAACATGAAAGAATTTGAGCATAAAAAACTAAATCTAACAGTTGCAATGCAAAAATTTTTTTCGCCAAATAAAAAAAAAAATACAAAAAACTCCCAGGATTTCTATGTTAGCCAGATAGCTCAAGCCCGACACTGAACATTATCCAACAGGAATGTCATGGTACTTTTCCCATTGTGCTTACATTCCTTAAAAAACTGAGAAACTCTGAAACAGCTATGTGAGCAGATAGAAACACATGAGGCAGAAAAAAGATATCTTTATCATGTCCTGTATTAAAGTATAAATCTTTTTGAGAATTTTAGTCGGAAATTTAGTAACACACCCACACACACAATTCTAAACAGCTAAATAGACAGATAGGTAGGTACTCCAGAGACAGTGATATGCTGCATCTGCAACTCATTACTGTATGATAGACTGTACATTATGACCCCAAATATCCCTACACAGAGAAGAGTCCTCCACTCCCAGAGAATCCATAGAGGCTCAGGAGATTCACTGCCAAGATTAATTAAGATCATAAAGCTGGGAACAACCAACTGGGAAGTTTGGATAAATGGACTTGTTATGAAATAAGTGCTGGATGTGCAGAATGCATCATATACCCTGACAGTGTTGCATTAAGTGAAGCACCCAAAGGAAGTCCAGAGATTTATCCACCACAAGGAAGTTCCCTCCCTTCAAAACGTTGACCAGCAACAATAGGAATGCTCTTTTATTTTGCCTAAAGACTTCTAAAAAAAATTAATGAGTGTAAAATACACTCAAACTCCCAGTATCCTTTGACATTTTGTTAATCACATAACCTACTCTATATATTTCCTTTGCTCTGTTCACTGCATTTCCCAGAATTCCCTTTGGTATATGGTTTGTCATGTAATTCAAAAATTCAGCTGTATCATATCCTGCTAATTAGATTAGCTATATATGCTCCAAGTCACTGCTGAGTATTGTCGCTGTTCTATGCATGATCACAAAGTGTTCACTTCAGTATTCGTAGTTTGCATCTGAATGTCTTGCCTGTTTTAGTCTTCATCTTCAATCTGTTTATATAAAGTCTGTTTGAGTGTCCTGAGTCTTTATTTTCTAGTTCATGGTTATTTAGTCTGTTATACTGTTTTATTATTTCTCCTGTAGTTGGTTATGACCTTTAATGTTGACTTTTCACTCTTGGATTTCCTTTCTCTAAAATACGTTAATCTGTATCTGACCATTGGCTGGTATTTGGATTACGATTACGGATTACCTTCATAATAATTTTTGTTTTTATTCAACCTGCATACATCTTCCCACTCCCATGTGGGCACCATGACAAACTATGATTACTCAAAATCAGAAATGCTTCAGTTCATGAACCATAAAAGTGTAAAAATGTTGATAACGCCTCCTTCTCTTGAAACTCTAAAACTGTAAAACCTTTTGAAATCTTAAAATGAAGCAATTAGTTTTTTTTTCTCTTTTATTAGTGACCTCTGGTGAGCCTCTTGTTTCTATTCTGATCAATGTATTTTGATTAGAAGCTAGGTCTGGAAAAACTACAAATACATGATCTCATTCACCAACTATTCTTAAGAACAAATTCATTCGGACATGTTTGTACAAAATAACTTGTTAACGTATTTTTCTACAGCTCTACGGTTGTACAATATTAAAGGACATAAAAATATTGGTGAGTTATGAAAATAATGGTGAATGAAGCCCAACATAATTTTAACTAGGACCACATTTAGAGGACTTCAACCAATCAGAAGCAAGCAAACATCCCAGAGGGAAGACACTCCCTTCACATCTCAGCAGTCTCTCCTAAGACAATGAGAACAAGCACAAAGGAGACTTTAGCTTAAGTCTGCTCCTGCTCAGATCTTTCTCCTGAAAAAAAAAATAAGTCACACTGTGCTCAGATGTAAGAAAATAAAAACAGTCATCTTTAATAAAGACAGAAATCTTGATATAAGCATATTGCTCGCACATGAGTATATCCACAGTACTGGGAATTAATTCTTATGATTTCCATTAACTTACACAGTTTATTATAAATTCTATTTAGTGGATATGACTGATGGTATAAATTGTATAAATTAACACATTTGATCATCTTCTGTCAAATCTTCTGTGAAGATTTTTTGTTTTCTAAATCACTGCATATATTTGTTGTTGAATTGGGTAACTTTTTAGATTGCGTAAGTTACGGTTTCCATTTAACAGGCACAGATCAAATATTGTAGGTTGGACCATCAGGAATGAGGTCTATGCCCAAAATAGACTTGTGTCATAGAGAGGTTTGTGTCATAATGATAAAACTGTAATGTTTTTAATAAACCAGCAAGTTTATGAACAATGGAAACCATGTAACTAACAGAATCTAAAGCACAGACTCGATTTTTGGCCAATTAAAAAAATAAATACATTTAAAAAAAGTAAAACAATAGGAGAGATCTGATTTCAGAGTGTCTAATTTAGTTTACATGGACATGTTCACACATTTTGTGACAAGTTTAATTTTGAAGTTCCATGTCCCAGAACAGTTTCCCAGTACTGTGGATGTACTCACATATTTTCACTTACAAAAAAGCATTTGTTATTTTTCTTGACCAGGAGTGTCCAACACATCACAGCAGAGCCAGCACTTGGGCAGAACCAGAACATGTCTAAAATTCTGATGGGACAGGAATACATTCTGTGAAACATAATTTGCAACTACTCAGGAGTGAAATGTAATATGATGAGTTCTGTAAGACAAAGGTAAATGGACTCAGTAATAGCACCTGTCTCTGCATACACCATGCACTAAAAAACAACAATTAAAAAATATAGCAACCACAACCCCCTTGGCTACTGCTCTGTCTGGCAAGCGTTCAAGTCTGACATTTCAACTGTGGAGTTTTTAATGGCGAGGAAAGAGGATATAGCCCATGAAATTGATACTTAAAATGCAATAATTGCAACTATGAAGATCAAGCTTAAGGATAGACAACATCCCTGAGAACATGGAAAGCTCAGATCCTGCTATGTTTATGACTGATTTTTTGAAGAGGTACTAGGGAAAACGCTCCTCCCAAAACCTCTTAAACCCCAAATGCATTGAATCAGTGTCAGCTGAAAACTCATCAAGGAAACTCAGGCCAAAAGTCTTCCAGGTTCTCTTCCACAACATTCAAGACAAACATCACGTCATCATCAAACTGAAACATAAGCTGCATATTCATTTACATCTGGTGTTTTTTTATTTTTATTTTTATGTTCTTTGTGAGAAAGGTCCAGGCTTCATTTCGTATCCAACCCAGTTATTAACACCATTCTCTGACAAACCAGAGAAAACAGAGAAAACAGCTGGAGGAGCAATTTGCAACTAAGTCACATATCTTGGTATAAAATGATAATTTTAGAGAGGCAGTCTCTGAAAAACAAGATGGGCAAAGCTGAAAACCTATGATCTCTGATCCCTCAGATGGCACTGCGTCAATAACAGTCATTATTTGTGACCCCGCCAGGGAAAACCAGGCCAAAGTCACTGGGCAACTTATTGAGATATTGTGTCAATATGGTGTCACTCACATTAGCGACTAAACTTAGCCACTCTGTATTATTGCTGTAAATGTAAGATAACAGTCTCAGATATCTATCGGAGTAAATATTTTGATCAAAAGCAAAACTTAAATTCACAAAGAAGTTGTTTTGAAAAAAACAAATTTAGAAAAAAAAGAATGACTTTGACGTGGTTTTCCCTGGCGGGGTCACATTTAATACCTGATATAACCACAGAGGCAAAGAATTAGTTTGGGAAACCCTTGTGAAGGGTCAATTTGATGTTACATTCATAAATGCCACTTAAAACTACAAAAAAGAAGCCTTATGTTAACTTTTTTCCAGAAACAGTTCAACCACTCTAAGCTCGGAAACACCTGGGATGGACCATCACACAGTGAAAATGTGTATTGTGGTCAGTAATAGTTCAGTGTTTAATCAGCAGATTGGATGTCTGAATCCTTGAACATTTCTAAACCCATCTGCTAAGCAGTAATCTTTCATCGCTCATTCATTTTTTAAATGATTAGATAAAATTTTCTGATATTTCCCTCAATCAGTTCAACATCAATCAGTTATGTATAGTGTCATAGTTGTATCAGATCATATGCATACGATTCTAGATATTTTCTTTCATTTAAAGAGAACAACCTCAGTGGAGGAGAGCTAACTCAGTGGAAGCTACTCACCTCCTGCTTCCCGAAGAGCTGTGTCTACTTTGGGAAACTTTAAAAGCTATAAGATCATATACATCCCATGTTAACAGAGGAAATTAGAAATAAATACAAGATCTAACAGGGTTCACTTTTGAGACATTATTCTAAAGCAGTCACAGTTAAACTATATTTAGAGTGAGTACATTTACAAGCAAAATATAATATTTTATGTACATACCATGCAGCATAATTAATATTTATTATTAAATACATATTTTTATGGTTATCAAGATAAGGCAAGTAAACTCACAGCCCACCAGCTAAAAAGGGATGTAAATCAGAAATTAACAGCAAATCCAGGTGAAAGGAACAGAGCTTTGCATTTTATTCCTCTCTTTATACCTCAGTATTTCTCAAATATGGTGAGCTTTTTTTAGGTAATCTGAAAATGCCACTTTCTGAGTCAGAAGATGAATTCAGATGCCTGATAAAAAGACATTCACTCTGGTATTGCAGCAATGCACTGTGGCAGGACCAGTTTAATAAGAAATATAAGTAAATTAGCACCATTACTTAAAAAATAAGGAATCTTTAGGAAAAGTCATTCTGTCCATAACAGTCAGACAAAAATTTATATTTTTTCCTTCTTTGTTTGGCTCAGCATTTAAGCACTTGAACAAATCGCCTTACGTACATAATTCATATGCATATGGTATATTTCACAGTTTTGATACTTTTTGCAAGATAAATTACTGAAATATTGAAATGTTTGAAGACTACTGGATAAGAGAATTCCTCAACATCATGTGATCAATTGAGTGTTTTTCAGATGCTCTTTTCCCCCTATATATATATATATATATATATATATATATATATATATATTTTGATATATATATATATATTTTGGTCTTGAGAAATTCTTGGGCAACAACTTTTAATCTGCCTCTGCTGTTCTTGGATTAACTCTCACACCCTGTCCTCAGATAACTCTGTTTGGCACAAAAAAGTTTTACATTTAAACGCCAACCAGTTAGTCATGACATCTTTACAACACTTTTGGCTTGCAGAACTTTTATTAGTTCAGACATCTGTCACTCCCCCATCTGCTGTGGCTTGTTTTGTGTAATAGTTTTTTTTTTACTTTACTTTGAGAGAATCTTTGAGCTTTATAATAATAATAATAATAATAATAATAATAATAATAATAATTATTATTATTATTATATATATATATATATATATATATGTGTGTGTGTGTGTGTGTGTGCCATATTTTAAAACTACTTCCTACTGCAGAATTTCTATGCACATCCTTTTGTTCTATCCTTTTTTTCATTCTAATTTTGAACCCATTCTGACTTCTGACTCTTATCTCACAGTGCTGATGATCATATACCCATGATGGCATGCTGTCATGGTGTACATATCTGACTCTTTAACTTGATCTGTATATGCATGCATGTTTATGTCCATAGCTTTGTGTTTGCATGGCTGCATGAATCTGATTTGAGCTCTCAGGTAACTTAAATGTTTTGGACATTAATTAGCTTGTTAGTGCTATGGCTTGTTCATCACTAGGAAAAGTCAGGTGCTATGAAGTCCATCTAAGCACCTGCAAAGAACTCAAATATATGAAGATAGTAAAGCAGGTAGAAATTTCCTCAGTTCATAGTGCAATTAAGATATGGCAGTTATCAGGAAAGGTGGAGGTCAATTTAAGGTCCTGGGGTAATTTCTTCTTTTAGAGGAAGTCATCTGTGATTGTGTTTAAGTCTGGATATGCCATGTCTTGTGGTTTTCCTCCTTGTCCTCAGAGGAAATTAGATTGAATTCCCTACTGTTTCTTTCTTTATTTCTTTCTTTCTTTTATTGCTAAATCAGAGCTCATCTAATAAGTTTAATCCTGTCTGGAGGCAGATCTCTGTGATTTTCCAAGCAGATGTCATCTCGTGATGGAAAATAAAGATTTTTGGCTGCTACTAGCCATATTTAGTCTTTTAATGTGTGGATCCACCAAAAATCTTCAAAAATCACAAACCAAAAATATGAATGCTTTTGAAGAGTCATTTAATAATCTACTTAGCCTAGATGGAAGATTTTCCACTCCACACTCTACCTGAGAGAGCATTGTGTGGCAGAAAAAGAAACAAAACTCCATAAGAAAGACACTGGCTTATTAAACAGGCTTGTTACAGAAAAATGCAGGCTTATTATAGGAATGATTATAATCATGCGACACAGCCATGTGGGTTTGTAAAAATTAAACCCCAGAACCTCGCTCACCCTGTAGTCATTTTAATGTCATTCAGATGTGAGTTTCAAACTGAGGAGACGAGTAAAATGTTAAGCAGACGTCCCCCTGATGAACTAATCCAATCCTGGATTAAGATATATTTTAGAGAGAACTGCTGCTAGAAACACAAATCAAAACCGTCATTTGACTGCAAAAGACATTTAGGATGATTTACTAGACTGAACAGTTTGATGCATTATGAAAGTACCATGGCTTGATGTTTTTTTGTGTGTGTTTTTTTTACTTCTTTTAAATGTATTTTAACTTAAATTCAAACTTTCAATCAATTAAAATTTCTTCTTGGCTGCAAGGTATGTTTAAAAAAAAGTGGAGAATTTCATTAAAATAACTCTCAAACTGCTGTAGCACTAGGGACATTATAAATAGCACTGGCTATTATAAATCAGGTCATCTTTGACTTGCCTAGCTATTTCTTGGGTTTGAGAAAGGTACTCTATAAATGGAACTTTATTATTATTATTATTATTATTATTATTATTATTATTATTTTTTTTTTTTTTTTTTTTATTATTATTTTTCACAGTACCAGAAATTTTGACCAGGGGTGCCCAAACATTTGCATGCCATTATATGCAATTAAGTATGTCCCTACTTGTTTCTCCATATAATTTACACACTGAAAAAGTAAGTTAATGTGACCATCATAACATTTAGAGCAAGACACACATCATTGTTCAGTGTGGAATATCATTGAACTGAAAACTGTATGGCAACCCTGTTAGGTATTTCATTAGATAATTTGCTCAGTGTCTGTGTGTGCATTTTAACTAACATATTATTTTATATTGTCAGCATAAACAGATTTGGCCCTTCACTGGAGCAAGTGAGATAATTAAAATACATTTGACAAGGTGCAGTACAGTAAAAGCATAGAAAGTAAACATTACAGAAGAGACTGTGCTCCTACAACTGTGTGCAAAAACATTTAATGTCCTGTTGACATCATACTGCAACACTTTATCATTATTGTTTTCATTGTTATTTCTACATGACTTTAGATCCACTGGGTTGCAAGAACAGCTATTGGGCATGTAAGTAAGTACTGATGCATCCCAGGTTTCAGGGTCATCAGAGAAACACATAAACATGCACAAATGGCCTACTGGCCCTCTGTACCAAAGCATTACTTATGAAAAATGAAGAGCATTAATGCAGCTGAGGTGTTTGTGAACCCTTTTTCAGCATAAATTTGACCTAACACTTCAGCATATTGTTACCCAAGCTTTAAAAGTAGCTACAAGTACCAAATTAAACAAATGAGACAAAATAATTAGACTTAGTCATATATTTATCAAGCAAAGAAAATAAGAGGGCCTGTGGAAAGAGGCAGTGCTGGCCATTTGTAGGTTACATTTGTGCATGTTTATGTACTTTCCTGATGAGAGAAAACCAGTTGTGGAGCAGTTAATGAGCAGTGTGGTAATTGACCCATTAACACATAAACAGCAGATATTAGTTAACTATTCTAACTATATTAACTTGAACTGGAACTACCCTCATATCCCTATCCAATTAGTGTCCAAATATGTATATATATGTAAAAATGAACATTGTATTTCATAACCAATCATCCAATACCTGGTTTGGTTAATTAATACTTGTTTTAAAATAATGTGCTGGTGACAGAATTAAACAAATCCATACAACAGTTGAAGAGCATTGAGGAGGACAAACTACTTGCTGCATTTATATTTATTTGCATTTATTCTAAAGACATAATGTACTTTCATAAGCATGAACACAAGATAACACAGGATAATTTTTTATATATAATAATGTGTTAATATTGTTTGTTAATTAATAATAATGTGTTAATGATTAATGAGTTGTAGTTCAAACTTGTTAATAACAAAACATTGCAGTTAGAATGATGAGTTACAATATATATATATATATATGTGTGTGTGTGTGTGTGTGTGTGTGTGTGTGTGTGTATATATATACAAACCGGATTCCAAAAAAGTTGGGACGCTATACAAATTGTGAATAAAAACTGAATGCAATGATGTGGAGATGGCAAATGTCAATATTTTATTCGTAATAGAACATAGATGACAGATCAAAAGTCTAATCTGAGTAAATGTAAAATTTTAAGTGAAAAATATGTTGTTTCAAAATTTCACAGTGTCAACAAATCCCAAAAAAGTTGGGACAAGTAGCAAT
>BRDA01088297.1:3273-17256 GCA_036984385.1 Crenuchus spilurus
ATCACTAATTATCACAAATAACTCCAACAAATAACTGATGATAGAGGATATCCATAAACAACCTCAATAAACACTATTAATCACTAGAATAAGATATATTAGTCAATTACCAACCTCAATAAATACTATTAATCACTAAAATATGAGATATTAGTCCATGAACAACACCAATAAACACTATTAATCACTAGAATAGGAGATATTAGTCCATAAACAACCTCAATATACACTATTAATCACTAGAATAGGAGATATTTGTCTATAAACAATGTCAATAAACACTATTAATCACTAGAATTGGAGATATTAGTCCATAAACAACACCAATATACACTATTAATCACTAGAATAGGAGAAATTTGTCTATAAACAATGTCAATAAACACTATTAATCACTAGAACTGGAGATATTAGTCCATAACATCAGAAGTAGAGTATGTTTTTATAGAAAATGTTCAGTTTGATTGCTGGACCCAAACTCTACTCATTTCAGGCAGTATTCTATAATAACGGCCTGTGGTGGCTGTTCCTACTTATTAAATCAGCTGGCAAGAGGCACTGCCACGTTCGCCATACTTGCCATGTTTGATTTAACTTTCTGAGGCTTGATTAGCCTGCTAATTGCAGGAGACTGTGGCTGTCAGACTAAGCTGGGCATTTAGTTTATTAGTCTTATTTGCTGTCGTATTTCGTGTTTTCACATTTCTCTGTTTACATGCTGTGCAGCTTGACAGGTCAGGCTGAACTGTCATCCATGTTTGTTTAGACAGGGCTTACCAAGTGAGTATGCTTAAAAAAGGAGAGTTTGGAGAGCATTCTGTAATGCTTTATAATACATCCCAGGTTTAAAGTGTAACTCCCTGTAATTTACAGTGTAATTACCCCTAATGAGTCAGTGCACATAAAAGTGGCTAGTATTGGTACTTTAATGTACAGTAAGTACAGCAAAAGAAAATAATATTATCTCCCAAATCACAGTTAATAGTCTTTGAGGCCTTAATTAATAACTGGGTGTGATTTTTAAATAAAGTTTTTGTGATGTATTTTAATAGTAATGGCTGGGCAACTATTGAGCTCTAGTATTAGAAATATTAGTTTCTCAATTAAATATTAAAATAGAAAAATTTGTTTCTCAATTTGTAAACAGGTCTTGACTGGACAACCTCACTTTACACTGCAGATCTTGGGAAAAGTGGTAGAAAGGGAATTACATTGTTAAAGGAATGGTGACTCATCATATTAACATATTTTCACACTTAGATGTGTTCAAACAGCCAAGACCTGTCTAGAGACATCTCAGGATATCTCCAGATATTTGTTAAGACTTAGAGAGTCATTGTGTTTGTTTTCTGCTGTGCACCTACATTTCTGTACCAGTATGAACCAGTAAGTTGTACAAATAATCAGAATATTATCACCTGCCTAATAGTGGGAATGACCACTCTTGACTCAGAATGTTCACTCAGTGGTGACCTCTGACACTTAGTGTTCATTAAAAAGGTCGGTCGCTCTGGCATCTGTACCACTTGCCAGAGTCAACGTTCTACTCTGGCATCAATGGGGCACCACTGTTATGCTGTTGGGTGCCCCAACACTATACTAGAAGTCCATTCTCAGTACCTTCACTACAGCAGCTCTAGAACATCCAACAAAGTAGTGGTTTCTGAAACGTTACCACCACCATACTTCACCTCGTACCTTATTATGTCACATCACGTCCTTTGCCCATGATGATGGTTTTACACTCTGCTATAACTGACTGGTGTGCTCACTTATTTATACATGCAGTGAACACTGTCACATGGCATCTGTCCCAGACAGAGTTCACTCTGGTATGACTTTGTATTTCAGACCGTGTCATGTTAAATATCAAGATAAGCTTTTGGCTTCCCAACCCAGCATCAGCGGTGATGGATCATTGCTATTTTTATTACCATACTCAAATGGAAACAGACCACACTAAAGCATTGAAAAGAAAACACGTGCATCCAGAATCAGAACTAGCTTGAACACCAGAAGCACCATGCCTGGTTGACCCACTTCTACCTAACAGCACCCGGTGCCGGTCATTTGACTGCAATGACAAATGAAAAATTATTTATTGTCAAAATATTTCTTAGATGTGTATACAAATTTCTGTGAATGCTAGTTTAACTAGATTTTGCTCTTATAGACAAGGAAATTTCTGACTCTTGAGACTTTAGTCCTTGCAGAGGATTGCCAAAAGAATATGACTAAACATGAAACTATTAGCACCTTGTATAATGCCAAGTGTGGATTAGTGGGGTATAAAGTCCCCCAGTATTGAGCTGTGGAGCAGTGAAACTGTGTTCTCTGCTTCAGTACTTTTGGGATGACCTGACCTCCGTAACACTCTTTGCTGGTTGAGGAAATCCTCACAGCAGCGCTTCAAAATCTAGTCGAAAGCTTTGTTCTGGACAGTTACTCCAACAAAAGCACTGAACGAGCAGGTGTCCTAATACTTTTGACCTTACAGTGTAGGTATGACTATAGGAGACCTGACATCATGAATGGCAAATTTAATTAACATTTTAAATCTGGTAGAAGAAAGTCCAACACCATCTAAAGAAAACAGTGAGAAGAGGACCATGAAAGTGAGTAGACAGGCTTTCAGATGGAGAGAGTCATTAACATCATTCATGCAGATGTATTTCTGGCTGCTGGTCACACACCACCTGTACAGAGACCAAGGTGCACACACACACACACACACACACACACACACACACACACACACACACACACACACACACACACACACACACACACACACAGAGGCAGAGACCTGTGAAATGTCAGCAGCATGTGTGCTAAATTAATATGAGGGGCTCCCCTGGCATAGCCTGTGTGCTCTGTAGTGTTTGCAGAGAAATAGACTGTGTGTTTGTGTGTGTGTGTGTGTGTGTGTGTGTGTGTGTGCATGAATAAAATCATATATTAGGTTTGGGCATCAACAGGAACTGTGAACAATCAACAGAACACTGCTGCTAATCAGCGGTGTCGTGCTAAAAGCTGTAAGTGCTAAAAGCAGGAACCGCAGGTGCACCCCTCCTGCGATGTGCCCACTTTGTTCAGACACAGGATCTGACGTCACTCTGTCTGTTTTGCAATATGACTGTTAGTACTCATATACTTTCAGGTTATGAAGAGCAAGTATTTGTATTGCTGTGTTGACACCATTCAAACTGGCAGAGCTAGAGTTAAAGAAACATGTTCAGCCTAATCTCTGCTGGCTCCATGTGTGGATTATAGTTGGTTACCTACCAACAATAACTCTGATGTGCTTCACACTTCATACAGAACAACAATAAACTGATTGACACACTTGAGAAAACACATTGATTTAAAACTTTGATCCACTGGGTTGTTGCTGAATGTTTTAATTACATACCTATGAAGCAAAGTTATATACACAGATATATTTAAGTTTTATATACAGGCACATATCTTATAAATGCAAACTCTCAGATGACAATAATCTGTGATGGTGAGTTTGAGTAAATGACTATAAACAGTATAAATAGTGAATCTCTCAGACTACAACTGTCACATTCCTAATATCAACACTCCTGAACCAGAGACAACATCACAAGTGTTTTACCTGGACTAAGCAGAACCAGAACTGGACTGTTACTCAGTACAAAGTCCTCTTTTCAGATGAAAGTCACTTTTACATTTCATTAGTAAATCAGCTGCTAGATTCTGGAGGAAGAGTGGAGAGACACACAATCCAAGTGTCTGAAGTCCAGTGTGCAGTTTCTGCAGTCTGTGATGCTTTGAGGTGTCATGTCATCTGCTGCTGTTGCTCAACTGTGTTTAGTCCAAACTCAACACAGTGTCTACCAGGAGATTTTAGAGCACTTCATGCTTCCATCTGCTCACAAGCTTTATGGAGATGCTCATTTACTTTTCCAGCAGCTGCTCACAAAACTACTGACCATCATATTACTGTGACTGACTGATCAATAACTCATCAGCTAAACTGATCAACATTAAAACTAAAGACTTAAATATGTCACTTTAATGTGTAATTAATATAAAATATGACCATTTAACTTTTTGAAATAATGTATGAACTGTTTTCACCATATTTAATTTTAAATGAATGTATCTACTGGGCATAATGGGAATATAATAATACTTTCTGATTGATCATTAACAGGAACTGTGAACAATTAGCAGCTGCTAATCTGCAGTGTCCTACTAAAAGCTGTAGATACTTCACACAGCAATGCAAATTCTTTCTAGTCCTTATCACTTTTATGCTTTGACAACGGCATAATTTTTTTTTTTACAATTTTTCTGGTAACTTTGGAGTATCTGGTATCATAACAAAGCATCTCCCATATTCTGCATGAGAACAAAGATGAAAAGCAGCAGACTTTATTCTCACATACCACTTCGGATGTTGATTTTCCCAAGGGTGTTTTAAGCGGTAGTATTTATAGCAGAATAACACTCATTAAAAAGTATCATGTACTCTTCTTGCTGTTTTTGTTCACGGTCATCATGGGATCCTCAAACTCAACTCACTATAGTTCAAAGGTATCAGGAGCTTCTTCAAAGTGCAAGAAGAACTTGAGGGTTAGCTCAGAGGATGAGTGTGATGTCTTTTGAATTTGCTGGGCAACTGGTGGCTGACTGTAATTTAAAAAATGTCCAGTTTTCTTAATGTTTCCTGGACTTTGAAAGAATGTCTTCCATCTGTAAAAAAAAAGTTCTGAAAAAGGTTTTGGGGACAGCTGGGGCCTAAGTCTTAGAGAGGAAAACTTGGTGGTTCAATCCCTTGAACACTGAAGTGCCCTTGAGCAAGGCACCTAATATCCAACTGCCCTCTGTGCCCCATAGTTGATAGGGTTGTTCACCAGACCACGGCAACTGCATCATCACTGCTCCCTTGTGTGTGTGTGTGTGTGTGTGTGTGTGTGTGTGTGTGTATGCTCACATAGGTTAAATTCCTCTGTCTGAAGTCCAGTGTGCAGTTTCTGCAGTCTGTGATGCTTTGAGGTGTCATGTCATCTGCTGCTGTTGCTCCACTGTGTTTAGTCCAAAGTCATCACAGTCGTCTACCAGGAGATTTTAGAGCACTTTCATGCTTCCATCTGCTGACCAGCTTTATGGAGATGCTCATTTCCATTTCCAGCAAGTTACTACTGACCACGATATTACTTAATTGTCAACTAATGAGCTATAACCTATACTGTCAAAGGTTTACCTTTATTAATTAAATTATTACATTTAGAAGAAATTTCTATATGTGTAGACTTTGATAAAAGAGTTGGTTCTTTCTCTTTCTCTAAAGCATAATGCATTTTTTGAAGCCCATATTGTGAAATTACAGGTTATAAATATTATTTTGGGAAACCATAACGCTCTGCAGTCAACGCTCCCGCCGACGGCATATTAACGAAATTCCATAACAACACTTATATAACTGAGATTTTATCCTAGAAACAAAACAAAACATACCCCCAAAACCTTAAAGGGTCTAATTTTCAAATATATATAGAGCTTAAATTGATGTGTATTTTTAAATATTTGTGAGAGAAGCTTAAATAAGTAGAGACATGTTTTTCAGAGCGAGTCAAACAGCTGCACTTTATTTTCCTGCCAAATGATGTGATCTATTATTCATATGATGATGACTTGGTAATTCCAGACATTCCATTGGTAGGTTTCCACCTTTGGAATGTGAACATAAACAAAGACCTCTCACCTTATGTGAACCTGACCAAAAGGCCTCTCACCTGAGTATTCACACATATCTCATGAATTTTCAATCTAGGAACCACTGAGTGAGTGAAACAGGTCACCTCACATTTGTTAAGCTTTAGAAATAAAACCACATACAATGTCTAAAAACAGTAATGAGCAGTGTGTAGCCAACACCTCTGTTTATTCAGTTCTGAGCTCAAAAGTCTTGGCTAGAAATGTTTTAGAGTGTTTTTACACAATATATCAGCACATCTGAAAACAGGTTAAGAGCAGATTTAATCAAAATATAGATTTATGATACTTACTGTTTTGACACTGTTGTTGCTGAGTTTGCGCTGAACAAAAGCTTGTGTAACACTTAGGAAAAAAATCATTTTAGATGGGTGTAATTTCTAAAAATGTCAGGCCATGTGTCTGAAATACCCTCAGACTTCAGGGGGTTAAAATTAGCCAATTTGTTGTACATTTGTACATTCCCTGTTAGCAGGGGTAATGGGAAATTCTGATAAAAGATATTTCCTGTTAAATGAGAAGAATATTTGGGGAGAGATTAATAACACAGATTCAGATTATTGTCCTTTACTTGATAAAAAAATACCTTCTACATTCATCCCAGTACAAAGTGAGAATGTTTATCACTAGTTTGTCATATCCATACTGTAAAGAATGCCAGTGACTAATCTTGAAGAGCTCAGTCCCATCCTCTCTAGAGGAAATGGCTTAGGAGGGATCAGGAAAGATGAATATCAAAGATTTAAGTCTTCATTTTCTCAATAATAGAGATATAAGATGTTCCCCTAGCAATATTGGCTGGCAAACAGCTAGAATTAAAGAGCAGTCAATTTTATTGACACTAGAAAATGTAAAAATTGACAGATGTGTAGAACACTAAAGACTATAGGTTAGTCCTAGATCACACTCCAAGGTGCATTGAACCCTATTGCTTTTGCTTATCATTATTCTGACTCTCCTGAAAAAACATGATGTAGAGTAAAATCCAAAGGTCATCCAGAAACCAAATTTGGTGGGTAGATGTAGAATGTGTTCATCTCACTGGACACTTAAAGGATTCTGATTTGGCTTTTGGTGGTGCAGCAGATCAACGTTTTATGTTTTAGTCTGTGTCACATTAATGATGAGGCCTGTAGTAAAACTTCTGTCACACTTTTGAACCATGAGTTATTCTGAATCACTACATGGTACCACCAGTTTTATGGAGATAATTGGCAAGATATGTCAAACCAATCTTTGCTAACTAGTCTTAATCACTCACATAGTATTGTGTGATATTAAAATGAAATAAATGTCGCTGTACTTGTTGCAGTGACAAAAAACTATCTGTATCTTTCCAGCTCTTTTGTTAAGTTCATAGCAGGAGGCCTCTTCCGCTTGTGTGGCAGAGTGCTCATCTAGTCCACAAAAGTTTTAGGGCTTCAGTCTTTGGCTTGTCTGGCCCAAGCTAGCCCAAAAAGGGTTGTATGGTGGACAGTGAGTGCATACAGTGTTTAAAATCTGTCAAAATATATCTACTCTGTGGGGATCCTGACCATTGAAAAACATGGTGAATAAAATATACAGAGAAACAGATGAACTACATTCTGTAGTTGTTGAACTACAAAGTGCATCTATATACTCAGTGGAGCTAAAATGGATAATGAATAAGTTGTGTGTACCTAATAAAGTGGGAATTGATTATATATGTTTAGTGTGTTATAATGGACTGTATAGAAGATAACAAAAATATTAGATATTCTGTTTGTGTATCTTTACCAGCCAACCTATTAGCAAAGTTGCTCCAGTATTGTCACTTGTAGCTTTGTAAGAGAGATAGTAATCTGGAGAGATATGGGAAAATGCCAGAGGGAATAACATTGTGATGGAGTCAGGAAACACAGAGGAAAATGTGGAAATTGCAGGTGATAACAAGGCTAACAGACTTGAGAGTTATGAAGCAGAGGATTGAGGTGATGCTAGAAAGTTGTGATGGGGAAATGGGGTATAAAGCCAGTATAAAAAACCAGTTAACAAGACTTCAACATAATCAACCTAAAATTTAAGTAAAGTATAAAGTACAAACATAAGAAAAAAATACATTAAAAACAGAAATGGGACTGATAATTTTAAATATAAAAAATACTAAAGAAAAATAAAAAGATAAAGAAAAAAAAAAAAACTCAGCTAAACTGTTACAAGCTGTCTGAACATGGCTAGAAACTTCAGCTCTTTAGTGAGCGTTTCACTGCTGAATGTTTAACCATGCAAAATTAAGTGGGCTGGCCATTTTTGTTGCACTGCAGTCGTAAATGAACTGACTTAACATATCCAAACTTGCACAGCAGTTAAAATGAAAACTCCAACCTAGTATAGAATGCATTGATAATATATAAACACAACTTACGTACAGATATTTTTTTCACTCACCATCATAAATGCATATGATGATGCAGTGGTTGTAAATGTAAATAAAAATGTAGATGTGTCCAGAATGAGCAAGCTACATAGCATTTAGCATTAAGCTACAATGAGATTAATATTAAAAAGTGATATGTAACATTATAACAGCTACCTTGTAACTAATTTATTGTCCAGTTTATGGGCTCCAATGAGTACACTTTGTAGTTCTACAATTATAGACTGTAGTTCACCTGGTTCTCTGTTTACTTTATTATCCTCCTTTCACCTGTTCTTCAATAGTCAGGACCACCACAAGACCACCAGAGATGGTGGTGGTGTATTAGCATGCATTGTGCTAGTATGAGCATACTTGCTGATGTTTTTACACACCTCAGTTTCACTGCTGGAGTGAGAATAGTGCACAAACCAGCCAACAGCATCCAATCAAAAATGGCCTGCTCACTCAAGAACAGGCTTGTGAGTGAACATTTAAAGTGGAGAGTGAGTATATAGTGAATGTCATATAGTTCATATTATTGGACTGTTAGGCAACTTCTTGCATATTTCACTTTTCTTCTGGTGACAGTGATGTGATCGTGATGGAAGAAAAACAGAATGAAAGAAAAAGTGTTTTTCTGTCATTGCCAGTTTTAGTGAATAGAGACAGACACCTGCCAACTCTGAGTCTGGAGTGCTTGATGTCATCATCGGAAGGCAGCTGACACTCCCTGTCTGTGGGACTGACACTGATCTCTTCAGATATCCACCACACAGCTCCACTTCAAGAGCATGAAGTGTGTGTGTGTGTGTGTGTGTGTGTGTGTGTGTGTGTGTGTGTGTGTGTGTGTGTGTGTGTGTGTGTGTGCGCAATTGTCATGTTCATGTCATGACAGTCATGACTAGCTTTCACAGACTGCAGTTTGCCTTTAGATCCCAGTGTCCAATGTTAACTTTACACTGTCATGCTGGCAGTTTGTAGCACATCGTCATGCAACTTGTGACACTCATCACAAAAAGTGAGGGATATTTGGCTTTTGGGTGAAATTTATGGAAAATGTAAAAAGTTCACACTACAGTGATATTACATCATAAAAGTTGAGCATTTAAGTAGAAGCATGCAGTGGTGACTTCCTCATCTCAAACCCCAACAATCACTGTCAGTGTCTCAATAACGTGTCATGTGTCCTTGAGCATCAATTACAGCTTGACAGCGACGTCTTATTCTGTTCACAAGTCCACTTATTGTCTGCTGAGACATGGCATCCCACTCTTCTTGAAGGACGGCCCTCAGGTCATTGAAGTTCTGGGGTACAGAGTTATAAGCCTCCACACGGCGGCTCAGCTGACTCAGCTCACAGGTTTTCTATGTGATTCAGGTCTGGAGAAAGTGCAGATACTCCATTTGAGGTACCACAGTCTCCAGCAGCCATTCTCTAATGATGTGACCTTGATGAGCTGGAGCATCGTCCATGAAGACGCAATGAGGCAGGTGTTGATCATGCAGAGACACAATGACTGGATTAATGATGTTATTAGAGTAGTCTGGGCTTGTCACTGTACCATTCACACAGTGTAAGCAGTTCATGGTCTGATGTGACACTTGGTGCCTCTCACCTCCCTTAAATGTGCTGGAGTTGTGTGGCATCATCATCCGGTTTTGCAGGGCACTGTTCACAATGAAGCGGTCATCAGTGTGTGATGTGGCCAAAGGACGTCCACTTCTGTGCCTTTCTGTGACTCTTCCAGTCTCTCTGTGTCTCTGTTACAACCTGCTGATGACACTCTGTGACACTCTAAGCTCAGTGCTCACTTCTGTCTGAGAACATCCTGTCTGAAGCCTCACAGTGGTGAGGTACTGTTGATGGATGTCAGCAGATGGATGAATGAATGAACAGGTAAAAAATTCTTTATTTATTATTTATTTATTTACCTAACTTAGCCCAGTGTTAAGGATGATCTAAAAGGAAGGTCTGGCTGCACTCTTCTCATCAGATAGGCTTGACTTTGGGCTTAAGTTAGCAGGCTAAGATGAGAAATACAGCTTTGAGAAAATATCCCCAGGAGATAAACAATCTCTGATACTCTGAGTAGTTTAATCTGAAAGCTTCTGATTTCCTTGTGTTCAGAAAGGTTTTTAGGGAACTGTAAGCAAGAGTGCTGCAGTTTAGCTCCAGCAAGCCTCTCGAGTTTGTTTATGTTCTGTTTGATTGGACTGTTTTCTTTGCTAATAACAGGCTGATTAGAGATATTTACAACGCTTTGCAGAACATGTATTTCTGCAGTGTTAATTTTAACATATAGCTCTCTCTCTCTCTCTCTTTCTCTCTCTCTCTATCTGTGTGTGTGTGTGTGTGTGTGTGTGTGTGTGTGTGTGTGTGTGTGTGTGTGTGTGTGTGTGTGTGCGTGTGTGTGTGTGTGTAGTTTGGATTGGCTGGCTCTGCTGCCAACTTTGAATGTTGAAAAACCTGGAAAATAAATCATTAGAATATGAGATATTAGTCCAAGAACAACCTCAATAAATACTATTAATTACTAAGATAGGAGTTATTAGTCCATGCTGAGTGGGGATTAGGTTTAGGATTAGCTGTAAGACTATCTTTGGGTTACTGAGGTTTAGGTTTGGGTTTAGGTTTGGGTGTATGACTGTCTTTGGTTACTAAGGTTTAGGTTTAGGTGTAAGACTGTCTTTTGGTTACTGAGGTTTAGGTTTAGGTTTAGGTTTAGATGTAAGACAGTCTTTTGGTTACTGAAGTTAGGTTTAGATTTAAGTTTAGGTCCAAGACTGCCTTTTGGTTACTGTGGTTGAGGTTTAGGTTTAGGTGTAAGACTGTCTTGGTTACTGAGGTTCAGATTAGGTTTAAGTCTAGGTGTAATACTGTCTTTTGGTTACTGTGGTTGAAGTTTAGGTGTAAGACTGTCTTTTGGTTAATGAGGTTAAGGTTTAGGTGTAAGACTGTATTTGGGTTACTGAGGTTTAGGTTTGGGTCTAAGACTGTCTTTTGGTTACTGAGGTTTAGGTTTAGGTCTAAGACTGTCTTTTAGTTACTGAGGTTTAGGTTTAGGTGTAAGACTATTTTGGTTACTGAGGTTTAGGTTTAGGTGTAAGGCACTTTTGGTTACTGAGTTTTAGATTTAGGTGTAAGACTGTCTTCTGGTTACTGAGGTGTAGGTTTAGGTGTAAGACTGTATTTTAGTTACTGAGGTTTAGGTGTAAGACTGTCTTTTGGTTACTGTTACTGAGGTTTAGGTGTAAGACTGTCTTTTGGTTACTGAGGTTTAAGTTTAGGTGTAAGATGGTTTTTTGGTTACTGAGGTTAAGGTTGAGGTTTATGTGTAAGACTGCCTTTTGTTTATTGAGGTTTAAGTTTAGGTGTAAGACTGTCTTTTGGTTACTGACGTTAAAGTTTAGGATTAGATGTAAGACTCACTCAGCATCAGTATTACATAAGCCAGTGTAATGTCCCCATGCATAAAGTAACACAGAACTGTGTGTGAGAGATCGAGATGCATCTTGCGTCCTCTAGATGGTGGTGTGGTAAAGCTTTGCATCCTGAGTAGGCAACAGGTCTCTCTCTCTTCCTCTCTCTCTCTCTCTCTCTCTCTCTCTCTCTCTCTCTCTCTCTCTCTGGGTCTGTCTCAACTTACTCTCTGTCTATCTCTCTCATGGTGTGATAATGAAGAAATTGTCTGTGTTTGGGTTTTTCCTGTATGTCTGTCTCTTAGGCCCTCATCTGGGACCAAACACTCCTCTGAAGTCATTCTGAAGAGGTGTGTGTGTGTGTGTTGGTGTGTGTACTGGAGCGTTTCCTGTTGCTGTCTATTTGTTCTGTCAGGTGACCAGAATTTATCTTCTAGAACAGACAGGCTGATTTTATGCTTATTCTCCTCACACATCTGTCATGTTCACATGTGTGTTTGTGAGGGAGAGTGTGTGTATTTACTGCATTGTTGGGACCAAGTGTGCTCATGGTACCAGAGAACATTATTAGTCTTCTTCCTTCTGAGAATAACAGTATAAATCTCTAGATGTGGGATTAGAACAATAGCTACAAATATCAATGTTTCACCAAATTTGTCAAAGTAAAATACGTGTAGTGTTCTGATCTTACAGATGATGCTGTGCTGAAAAAACACTGACATGTTAAACAGTCTTCTCTGTTGTTCTTTAGGTGGACAGAAATAATTGTAATCTCTTTGAAGTTTGTTATTTGAGACTTTTGAAGATGTTGGACCAAATCATACCTCATCTTTCACTAGAAGTCCAGACAACCAAACTGATGATCACATTATGAGAAGAACCAGCTCATTTGAGAAGACTGGACCCACTGATGATAAAAGAGGAAGAGAACCAGCAACAAGATGGATGGATACAATCAGAGGAATCGTGAAGACATTAAGAAGTCTGAAGATTCAAACAGAAGACAGGATGTTCTGGAGAAACATCATCCATATGGTTACCAGGATTCATAATCAACTTTATGGCTTGATAAAGCCAAAATATCCCAAGATTATAAATAGTTAAGTTCTAAACTCTATGGGATGATGTCATAAGCTGCAGGCCATCTCAAACCCTGAAATGTGTGAGATTTGATAGAGATGTTATAACATGGGAGACATAACTGGTTGAAATATGAATGGGAACGCTCGTAATGCTCAACATGGCATCTGTTTGCAGAGAAAGTCCCGCTTTTGAAGATAAAGCACCAATCAGCTTGCTGTGTTCAAATGAATATCTTCATATCTAACTATTAAATGAATGACTTCTCTTTCATTTACTGATACCTTGAGAATGTCCATTGACAGAAAATACTAATGTCAAAGTCAGCTTGTGTAGACCTGATGGAAATAAGCGATTTTAACTGCTTGTAATAGCATGAGCTCCTGTGCTTTCCATCACAGTGGACTTGACTAGAGGCTGCTCGGCCTCCCTTCTGGGAGTAATTCGACGTTTGGTTAATTTCATGGTAAATTACAGCCAGGTTTACTTGCAGGTGTAGTCTAAAGGAAGATTGTACCTAACAATGATGTGTCACATACACACAGTGAAGGCATCTGTCTGGTCAGCCACCACTGGCACTCCCCACCCACTCGCCCCCAGAAAGTCCCTGTAATTCCTATAATTGCTAAATTGCAATTGCACTCACTCTGTATGTGTGTGGTCAGTGCCATTTTATTGACCTCTGGTGCTCTGGAAGCTGTGTTAACTTTGCAGATAGTCTCTGACTGTGTATGTTTTGTCAAGCGGTAGGAAATTGTGGACATATGATTTTTGGCCAAACTGTCACTTTAAACATATTTTGAGACAGCAGCAGTAATTTGGGGGCTTTTTTTGCTATGTGTGTGTGAGACAGAGTGTGTTTTTGGAAAGAAGAGGTAGTTCACTGGTCACAAAATGAATGGTCTAGTTGTGGAGATGTGTGTACAGTATAGTCTTCCATGTAAAAAAGTTCACTTTTGTTAATAAATACAAATACATATTTCACATTTTGATTTAAATTATTTTTCATTATTTCATTATATATATCACTGTATGTACAATCTTAAAAATAAACATACCACAAAAGGTTCATTGTGTGGTGCCAAGATAGAACACTTTAGGTTCCATTAAGAACCTTTTACAGGCTGGTTCTTTGAAGAAGCGTGTTGTAAAGGAGTTGTATGAGCATTAAAAAATCTTTCTAAAGTATAAAGAATGCACACTTGAAATAAAGGTTCTTAACCTTAACTTGGTACCATGTAGGTTCTTTACCATCACATGTCATTTACAGAAAATTGTTCTTGAAGTGATGCCATATATGAACCACATTTGATTCCATTAAGAACCTTTTAAATGGCTATTTTATATCCATCACT
>BRDA01088298.1:483-14754 GCA_036984385.1 Crenuchus spilurus
ATTGTGACTTTAGAATAGACAAGTCAGTTGTACTGTTGAACTCAATCCTAGTTTATATCCTGTCATCGTTATGTCACCGAACGTTTTCATAAGTGTGGGGAATTTGAAAAAGTGTAAAAGAGTAGAATGTTGGTGTTTGCATTTACATAAAGTAACTCTAAAATTCACTATCTGGTTGTGTTGCATGGTGTATTAACACTTCACCTTACTTTTACTATGTAACAAAAATTAGTTTATTTTTAGAATTTTCACACTGCACGTTTTAAGTCGGGGACATGAGACTATGGAAATTTGTTTTAGGTCACGTTAGCTGACGGAAACTTCACAATTATGTGGTACGTTGTGTTGGTCTATCACTTAAAATCTCAATGAAATACATTTACGTTTGTGGTTGTAAGATGAGAAAATGTGAAAAAGTTTAAGGGGTGTGAATACTTTTGCAAGCCACTGTATTGCTACTGTCCTATATTTGATCCTAACTCAAGTTGTCATGTTGACTGAACAGATAAGATTTCAGTGTTAGAGATGCTTCTGTAACACAGCCTCTGCAAGAGTGGACGTAGCTGCCTGCTGCTGTTCATTTATTATAAGGACATTTGTTTTAGCCATTCATGTGACTCCTGAGCCAATCACACTCAGCACGTTGAGACTGAAGGGCAAGAAGTGAAAAGCTTTCTGAATGATTTTAATTAAAATGCTGTGTGTGTGTGTGTGTGTGTGTGTGTGTGTGTGTGTGTGTGTGTGTGTGTGTGTGTGTGTGTGTGTGTGTGTGTGTGATTTTATTGCTAAACCATCCTGACAGGTTCATCCCCTGCAGCATCAGGAACATGCTGAGACTGTTTCATGTCTCTCTTTGCAGTGTGTGTGTTTATGGGTGTATGTGTGTGTCCGTGTGTGTGTGTGTGTGCGCGTGTGTGTGTGTGGTGTGTGTGTGTCTGTTTGTGTGTGCGTGTGCGTGTGTGTGTGTATATGTTTGTGTGTGCGTGTGTGTGTGCGCGCATGTGTGTGTGTGTGTGTGCATGAGCGTGTATGTGTGTGTCTGTGACACTAGTGAAAGGAATGCGTGTGACCCTATAACATGCCAATGCATGATGGGAAAATTACTGTGCCATTAACACCCATTGGACTTCTGAATGCCATGGCAACCGTTTCCAGCAGCCAAACTCTCACTGTCTGCTCTTTCTTCCATCCTCCTCTTTTTCTTTCTATTGTCTTTCATTTCTGAATCAGCCACTCTGTATATCTTTAGCCATCTCTCTTTCACTCTGTGAATATCTCCGTTTTTCTCTCTGTATCTCTCTATCTCTGTATCTCTCTATCTCTGTGTCTTTCTGTCTTTCTGTAACTCTGTGTGTCTCTCTTTTTTCTGTATCTCTGAATCTCTCTCTGTATCTCTGTGTATGTCTCTCTGCGTCACTGTGTATTTTCTTTCTGTATATCTCACTTTCTGTGCATTTCTTTGAATCTCTGTGTATCTTTTTCTTGCTGTACCTCTCTCTCTCTATTCTCTTGTAGTCCCTGGTGGGCTAGTGGTTAGGATTTAGTGCTCTCACTGCTGCGGCCTGAGTTCAATTCCCGGTCAGGGAACAAAGCTTTGGGACAGCCGTGGCCTGGTGGTTAGGGATCTGGTCTTGTGACCGGAAGGTCAACGGTTTGATCCCTGGGCAGTGACTGAAGTACCATTGAGCAAGGCATCTAACCTCCAACTGCTCTGCGGGTGCCCACCACTTTGGACACAGTCTTTCTCACAGTCCAGTGTGTTCAGTAGTGTGTGTGTTTCACTGCATGGATGAGTTAAATGCAGATCATATTTCATTGTGTACATTCTTTCTTAGGTGTTAGGTGTGGTGAATGAGGCAGGGTCACACAGAGCAAAAATGAGGCTGAATAGGTATATATACAGTATATTCTAGTGTAGGGTGAGCAGACGTCCTCTTTTACCTGGACATGTCCTCTTTTTGAGACTTAAAAAACATGTCCAGGTGGAATTTCAAAAACATCCGGGATTTTGTTTACTCGAGAAGCGTTTCTTTCACAAACTACTGTAGTCTCGCCCTCCCCCTGTTCCGTTCGGTTCACTTATGTGAGATGTTTCGCTATATTAAATGTACTTTTGAGCATTAGGTTTCCCTTTAGGCTGCCCACAAGATCACCGATTGGCTCTGCCATTTCTTGCTTACGTGTGATTGGCCATCGCCGCTGTCACTCCCTCAAACACTCCGTTTTGAGCGTTTGTTCTGTAGTGTTTGTTCTGTCTGTGTCACATCAGCTAGATGTATTTTAATATCAGAGGTTTAATAATAAAATTCATAAACCTTAACACTTGAGTCTCTGTGTGTGTGTCTACCAGTCTTTGATAAGCCATCCATTTATATGCCTCTAAGTGTAACTATTATCAAAATAATTCAGAATTTCTGCTTATTTTTACTCAAAAATGAGGTATAATTCTGTGTAAATGAGGTCTATTGACCATACATTCCAAACATACGTGTAACATTGGTGATAATGAGCTGAAGTGAAGTTGACTGAAAAGGATTGGGTGATAATTTTATGCTACATGCTTTTAAAAGTTTATTATTTTTAATAATATGTAATAATGTATTATTTTATTAATGATTAATATTAATTGTATTATTTTATTCATAATAAATGTAATAGTTATTATTAGAATATTATTAATAGTAACTAGTAATTATTAATAAAATATAAATAATAATTTGTCAATATTTATTAATTAATAATAATAATAATAATAATAATAATAATAATAATAATAATACTGTAGAATTTATGTTCAAGCACCAAAAAAAAAAAAAAAAGAAACCCTGCTGTGGTGTCCTCTTTTTTGTCATCTCAGATTTGGTCACCCTATTCTAGTGGTCGACTGATATGGGTTTTTCAGTGACTAATGCTAATATTTAGAATGCAGGCTAGCTTTCAGCTGATATGTAATGCTGATAGTGTGTCTTTTTTGCATCTGATAAAATATAAATATAAAAAAAACTGACTTTGATGTAAGGATAGATTTATCAGCCATGTCTTTCACTTCCTTTAAAATAAAAAAAAGACTTTGACACTAGGGGGAGCTCTAACATTGTTCTAAAGCTATTGCATTGTGATGTTTTTCATTTATCAGCCTCGTGAGGGCAGAGTGACTGTTTAAGAGTAATCTGCTGATGCGATTAAATAAAATGACAATAAATGCCTCAATCAGTCTGTGATACTGAGGAGACGGAGTCAGGAAGTACCGTGTGATCCATGTTCTCTTTATTAAACTGAAAGTTCAAGGTCAAAACATAAACTCAAGTAATCCACTATATAGTGCTGCTATGGAAGTCCAATGTCCTGAGAGGCTTGACATAAACGTCCACTACCAGCCTGGTAGTCTGGAGTCCACTGGGAACTAGAAACGCTGAAGGGGAGAGAACAGGTTAGATAACACACCAGGGCACCATACATGCGTGCTCACACAAACAATGTTCTACAAACTGATGTTGTCTCTGCTCATTATAAGGCCTCCAGTTAATGAAGGGGAATGTAGTACAGGTGTGTCTTGTGCCTAGTACTCTGGTGATTGTGACCTCTGGTGGCCTGAGTTGGCTATTGCATGTGTCTGCGACTCATTTTCTCCCCGTGCACTTGACCCCAATACCTCGCCATCTGCTGTGGCCCTAACACAGTCAACCTATTAACCAGTCTATACCTACAGTATATACAGCATCCAAGTCCATCAGAGTCAGGCCCAGTGTAAAGTAGAGTACAGTGGCATACAAGCAAACTTCTAGTCAAAATTTCTGCTATTGTAAATAGATGAGTTGATGAACAGATCTCCAAGAGGTCCTGAAGTTAAATACAAACATTCTTCAAACATTTTCTGAAAGATTTGTGTATTTGGTACAGTTTTAGAGAGAAAAAATAAAGCAACACCATGCAAAGTTTTGCCCATCCCAAGAATTGTTTAACGCTCAGTTAAGTTTTACCAATATCTCAGAAATTAATTGGCCTGTTAGTGTAATGGATGGTTCACAATCACCATTACAAAAAATCAGGTGATTGCATTTCAAAACCTGTCACAGTAGTAACAGCCATGAATTCCACTAAGCAGCTGCCTGAAACTCTGAATATTAAAATAATTGATGTCCACACACCAGGAGAAGGCCATAAGAAGATTCAGGTAGCTGTTATCTCAGTTCTTAATGGCAGGAATGTTAGACGTCAAGTTCAGGTGTCGACAGACAGAAAAAAAGCATCTGACAGAACTGCTTATACAATTACTAGAAAGCCCTGTATGACTTTAAAACATCTTCAGCAAGGCTTGGCAGTGTTTCTAGAAGTGGTGCACTGTTTTACTCTTCTGAACTTGTGTCACTACCACTTGTAAGAGAATGGATGCCATCAGACTCTGGAAGCAAAAATCTCATGTACACAAACTTTTGCTTCTGGTTCTTATGTACATACATGTATATGAGACACTTAAGCTAAAGGGAATGAGCCCTAGTGGACCAGTGCAGGTCCACTGTGTATGATTTAGAGTGAGTGCTCTATGAGCTCACACAGCAGGTAAGAGAAAAGGAGCTGTTTGGTCACACATGTCCCATGAGACACACACACACACACACACACAAACATACATACATACACACACACACACACTCCCTCTCTCTCTCTCTCTCTCTCTCTCTCTCTCTCTCTCTGAGGATCACCACAGAGTCCATTCTACAAACTACTCTCTCTCTCTCTCTCTCTCTCTCTCTCTCTCTCTCTCTCTCTCTCTCTCTGTCTTTTTACCAGTGTGCACATTTGCTTTCACCTTTCCGTCCCTGCATATTTCTTATCAGTAATGTCCATCTCAGTCTCTCTAACTTTCTCCCGTCTCTTCCCGCCTCCATCTCCCCCATAACCTCTTCTATCCATTCTTCCATCTCTCCATTCTCTGGCTCATCTTCTCTTTTTCAGATTGAGATTTATTCCCCTGAGCTTGGTTCATCTGTTACTCATTTATGACAGGAATGGTCTTAAAGTCAGCAGCAGAATTAACCTCAGGCCATCTGGAGGCCATTCTATTCTCTATCTCATCCCTCCATCAGTCATCTTTCTCTCTCTGTTTCTCACTCTGAAGCCCAGTCTTGTCTGAATTCCATTCTACTCTCCATCCTTTTTTTATTCTCTCAACTCTCATGACTTCTTCTTCTTCTTCTTCTTCTTCTGCTTCTTTCTATTTCTCTCTCTCTCTGTCTCTCTCTCTCTCTCTCTCTCTCTCTCTCTCTCTCTCTCTCTCTCTCTCTCTCTTACTCTCTCTCTCTCTTATTAAAAGGCATGAAGGTTGTATAATAAATGGTTATAAAGTGGAGGTTAAATTTGTAGACTAATGTAGATTTAGCAGTCAAGCCCAAGGACTCTTTCAGGGCAGTCTATAAATGACGGATATTATGTTGTGTTTTATTACATCCTTTATGCTATAAATATATATTAAAAATGATAAATATAACTGTAACTTTTGACTTCTCATGAGCTTTATCAGGCTTCATGTGCCTGACGTAGAATAATTTAGAATGGTGAAATCTACACTAGGGGGAGCTCTAACATTGTTCTACAGCAGCTATAGTAAGGTCGCCTGTAGATGTGCCTGTAAATGAATAACTTGTTTAATAGCCTGAGTCCAGACTGATTGTTTAAAAATAACTGGCCACAAGATACCATAACAGCTGGTCTGATTATTCAGACAACTAATAAATTGTTCTATCACTACATATAGGTATATTGTGATACTTGGGCTGAGTATTGAACCCAAAACTTCTACATGAGAGACATCACTGTTTAACACTACACCAGAACATTACTGTACACCAGAGGTGGGGGACTCGAGTCTCATGACTTGACTCGAGACTTGCTTGACTAACGCTGGTGAAAGACTCGACTTGACTTTGACTTGATCTTTATGACTTGAGACTTGACTTAGACTTGAGACAGATGACTAGAAAATACTTGATTTCTTAATTTAAATATTTTCAATTTCAAAACAAAGTAAGATTATGTTAGAAGATTTTATTTTGAAGCATGACCGGCTGATTTTACAGTGCAGGCAGCACGCAGAACGAACAGCAATAATGAGCCACTGTAGCACATGGAGCGAGGAGGAGACCAAATGTTTAATATAATTTTGGTCTGATGAACATCTGAAAAGTCAGCTTAAAAATGCACAAAATACTGAAACGTGCAGCTTATTTTCTGAGATAATGAGAGAGAAAGGATATGACAGGATGACAGAGCAACCTAAACTAAACTAATGAAAGTGCGGCAGCGCTATATAAAAGTAAACACGTCAGATGCACGTCCTTCTACAAACCAGTGTCGAGTGTATGAAGACGCACACCATGTAAGTGATGACGACAGTACGTGGGTGTGTCATAATAAAAGTCCTCAGAGCGCTTGCAAAAATGCAGTGTGAAAACAAACCTAACTGGACCAAATGTATACAAAATAACAAACACACAAAATGTGTACAAAAAAACAAAAAAAACATGGTTTTTGTATGTCACATGCTATTGTTGTTATTTTGTTCTGTTCATATCTACACTGTCTAGCAACCTTGACATCTAGCATATGTAATGATAGGATTGCTTAAATTTGAAAGTTATGCTAAATTTAAATATTTCTTTAATGTTGTGGCAGAGATGCTTCTGAGTGTGGATATGAACTGGACAAAACAGCATGAATAGTATGTGGCATACTATATCATTATGTGAATGTTTTCATGGTTTGATGGTAATGTTTTGTAATGTTTGTAATATTAACATTTCAGACATTGTTTATATAGCTAACAGGTTTACATTTCAGGCAATATGTTTTTATTTATTTGAATATACTTATTTTTATTTTATCTACTATTCAGTTGATGATTCAGTACTTTTTTGTGCTCAGAAATGTTAAGAAGCACCTTTGAGAGATGCATTAATAGGTGATGGAGAAATGACGTGACCCTCTTAATGGGGGAAGTAAGCCATTAAGTAAGTTATGTAATTGTATGTTTGAGGTCTATTAGATGTTTAATAGGTTTAGTTTATGTTGGAATAAAACTCAGTTTGTATACAACCATCTATATTGATTTAAATGTGTAAACTGGGGTAGATCAGAACATATTTGTATGACTTGACTTGTGACTTGCTTGACGTATAGCAGGAACTCAACGTGACTTGATTGGTTCTCACCACATTGACTTGGGACTTGCTTGAGACTTGAAGGCGATGACTTGAGACTTGCTTGTGACTTGCACATGAGGGACTTACTCCCACCTCTGCTGTACACTATAGCATACTGTACACCATACCATTAATATACACTATAGCATACTGTACACCATAACATTACTGTACACTATAGCATACTGTACACCATACCATTAATATACACTAGCATACTCTACACTATAGCATATTGTACACCATAACATTATTGTACACTAGCATACTGTACACCATAACATTACTGTACACTAGCATACTGTACATCATAACATTACTGTACACTATAGCATACTGTACACCATAACATTACTGTACACTGTACCATTACTATACATTATATCATTACTGTACACTGTAGCATACTGTACACCATACCATTACTGTACACTATACCATTACTATACATTATAGCATACTGTACCCCATACCATTACTGTACACTATATCATACTGTACACCATACAATTTCTGTACACTATACCATTTCTGTACACTATAGTATACTGTACACCATACCATTACTGTACACTAGCGTACTGTACAGTATAGCATACTGTACACCATAACATTACTGTACACTGTACCATTACTATACACTATACCATTACTGTACTCTATAGCATACTGTACACCATGCCATTACTGTACACTATAGCATACTGTACACTATACCATTACTGGACACCGTACCATTACTATACACCATACCATTACTTTACACCGTACTATTACTGTACACTATACCATTACTGGACACTATACTATTACTATACACTATACCATTACTTTACACCATACCATTACTGTACACTGTAGCATACTGTGCACCATAACATTATTGTACACTATACCATTACTATACACCGTACCATTACTGTACACTGTAGCATACTCTACACCATACCATTACTATACACTATAGCATTGCTGTGCACTGTACCATTACTATATTTAGGGGCAGCCATGGCATAAAGGGTAGAGTAGCAGGATCAGGACTGAAAGGTTCCCAGCAGGCACAATGATGTTGTGAAAATTCTCTGACAGTGTATATTTTTGCACCATTGAATCAACATTGTGAAAAGGTACTGTGCCTGCTGGTGTTGCTGGTTTGAACACCAGGATGCCAATGAAGTGCCCTTGAGCGAGGCATCTCAACCCAACCTGCTCCCTGGATGTTGTCAGTGATGGGGCTTCCCACTTCTCATAGGTCAAATTCCTATGTGTGGTTGATTCTTCCTTCCTTAAATGAAGCTGTCAGTGGTTTTGCTGCTGTAGAATGAGCCAGACTCCAGCCAAAGGAAAACACACTCTTGTAAAAACAGCACTGCTTCTTCTGATTGCCAGATTGACGTTCTGTGTTTTATATTCAGCATGAACAAAAGTCTTTTGTGTTCATGTTTACTCACTTCAGCTGCTTAAACCGGCTCCCTAACACAGCATCCTTCTTCTTTATTCACCACCACCTCAGGATGCTGAATGTTTTCAGTTTCACAGCTATGACTGATCAGCCATAAGATTAAAACCACCTCATTGTCCACGTTATCAGCTCCACTGATCAGTTAAGTGCACTTTGTAGTTCTAGAATTACAGATTGTAAATTTAAAGATTGTAGTTACAGATTGTAATTGTAAACACTGCATACTTTGTTCACCCTCTTCTTACTGTAAATGGACACACCCACACAGAGCAGATGGATCAGTCTCAGCACTGCAGTGACACTGATGTGGTGGTGGTGTGTTAGTGTGTGAGCTGCTGGAGATGTTAAACACTGTGTCACTCACTGTTCACTCTGTTACATGTTGTTCCAGCTTGCAGATGTAAAGTCAGAGACAGTAGCTCAGCTGTTATAGATCCATGGGTACCAGAACAATACATACTAACACACCACTACTACATCACTGTCACAGTGCTTCCACCTGTGGTTTATTCTGCTGGATATTATTATTGTCTTTCCTGGATAAGACAGATAACAAATAAATAATTGTGCCTCTGTGTGCTTCCTCTCTCTTCTCTTCGGTTCTATCGTTCCTGAGTCCGTGTTCCAGCTTAATGCCGTTTGACTTGAGAGACAGCCTCTGTTATAGCTGTGAATGTAGCAGCACAGCTGCAGCAAAGCGCCTGACACTCTCTCTTACAATCAAGAGCGAAAGAAAGAAAGAAAGAAAGAAAGAAAGCACTCTCCCCTCTTTCCTCTCTAATTCCTTCTTTTCTTCCTCTTTTCTCATTCAGTTAATATGAGAGCACAGGCATCTTTTATTATTTATCCAAACGACCCAGAAAACAGAGAGAAAGAGAGAGAGTGAGAGAGAGAGTATGTTGGAGAGAGAGAGGGAGAGAGAGAGTGTGTGTTTGAGGGAGAGAGAGAGACATATAGTGAAAAAGAGAGAGTGTGTTGGAGAGAATGAGACAGAGTGTGTTTGAGAGAGAGAGAGAGAGAGAGAGAGACAGATATAATGAGAAAGAGAGAATGAGAGAGAGTGTGTTTGAGAGAGAGAGAGAGAGAGAGACAGATATAATGAGAAAGAGAGAATGAGAGAGAGTGTGAGAGAGAGAGTGTTTGAGAGAGACAGAGAGATATAGTTTGAGAGAGATAGTGAGAAAGAAAGAGCATGAGTGAAACAGAATGAGAAACAGACAGAGAGAATGAGTGAGAGTGCAAACAAGATAGAGAAAGAAAGAAAGAATGAGAGAAAGAGGTGTGTGTGTGTGTGTGAAGGAGGGAGAGAAAGAGAAAAAGAGAGACTGTTGTCTTTTTTATGCTTGTGTGAGTGGGGGGGGGAGAATGGAAAGATTCCTCACTTTGGTATGTGTGAAATACATTAATACTTATGATCTCTCTCTCTCTCTCTCTCTCTCTCTCTCTCTCTCTCACACACACACACACACACACACACACACACACACACACACACACACACACGCACGCACGCACGCACCACCCGCCTCCCACACATGCTGCTGAAATACAGAATTTTTCTTTTTTTTCTTCTTTGTCTTTCTTTCACTCATTCTCTCTTTTCTGTTTTCCTTTTCTTCTTTAACTTGTTTCTTTTTCTTGTCTTCTTTTTTTGTCATATTTCTTTTTCCTGCTCACTTTCTCCACTCTCCTCCTCTTTTTTCACTTTTTTCAATTTCTTTCCCTTTCTCTGTCCTTCTTGTCATCTTTCTCTCTCTGTCCCTTACTTTTCTTCCTTTTTCTGTCTCCATCTTACTCTTTCTCTCTCTATATATATATATCGTTCTCTCTCTCTCTCTTTCTCTCTCTGTCTGACTCACTCTCTCTCTCTATCTCTCTCTCTTTCTCTCTCTCTTTCTCTCTCTGTCTGACTCTCTCTCTCTATCTCACTCCCCCTCTCTCATTTTTATGTATATCTGTTTATCTCTTAAGATTACTGAATGGTGAGTATTGAAATTTGTGTGTGTGTGTGTGTGTGTGAAACAGAGAGATACAGAGGGAGAGAGAGAGAGAGACAGTGAGAGAGAGACTGAAAGAGAAAGGGAGACAGACATAGAGAGAGAGGGAGAGAGAGAGAGAGAGAGAGAGAGAGAGAGAGACAGTGAGAGAGAGACTGAAAGAGAAAGGGAGACAGACATAGAGAGAGTGAGAGAGAGAGAGAGAAAGAGAGAGAGAGAGAGAGACAGTGAGAGAGAGACTGAAAGAGAAAGGGAGACAGACATAGAGAGAGTGAGAGAAAGAGAGAGATTATTGTATACAGATCTGAGCCGCCCACAGTGAGTTCATGGTCAGTGAAGTTCTCTCTGTTGAGAAGTTGAGCTGTTGTTCGCTCACTGAGGAAACGTTGCCTGTCACTTAGCAACAGTCCGTCTTGGTGACTTATTCTTAACATCCTTGATACATTTCTCCTCTGATGATCTTTCTCTGTGTGAGAGATTTAGATTTGAAGCACACTGTCCTCCCCTGAATGCTCGTGTCTCACCCGGCTGAGCAAAAACGAGCTCCGTAAAAAAGATGTCAGATCTGTTCCCTCTCTGATGAGAACAGCACCTCGTTCCCCTTCCTCTCCCTCTCCACTGAGCTGTGAGATTTCTCACCTGATGTGAATGTGATCAGCTGCTGGAGGATTGTGATGGAGAACAGAGCAGTAACAGCCGCACAACCTGTAAACTTATTTTAACACCAGGTGTTGCCATGCAGAGCCATGTCACTTAGCAACCAATGAAAGAAGCAGTTGATAGAATCTGACAGAATGGATTTTACTCTGAAGTCGGGTCAGAATAGAAGGACAGATGAAGAGAAGGATGGATATATGTACTTTATTGATCTCTGAAGGAACTTGTGAGAAGCAAGTGGTACAGAAATAGAAGCAGAAATAACAGAAGGATGGACAGACAGACAGATTAATAGAGAGATAGACTGACAAAGAGGGACTGTCAGATGGTTGTATGAACATAGTTGGATGGAAGGATGGATGGATGGATAGATAGATAAAATTGTACTGTCGTTTGACTGTTAGATGATGTATGGATAGACGGATGAACAGACATACAGACAGATAAACAGAGACTGGTAGAGTATATTGTTATATTGATTTTGGACACATTCATCTTTTAACGTTTATAAATCAGATGATTTTTAATGATCTGTGTCACTCACATAAAAAACAGTCAGAGCTGTTAATCTGTGGTCTTCTGTCCTCTAAATGGTGATGGAGTATTAAACCGAACGTTCTAGTGTGTAAACTTTTCAGAGCTTATTTGAACACCTGGTGTTGCCATGCAGAACAAAGTCACTTAGCAACCAATGGAAAGATTTAATCTCGCAGAATGGAGTCTGAGAAGAATGAGATAGATGTATGGGTGAATGGATGGGTGGTCTTGATCCTTGTATCAATTATCAAGGTTCTGCAGTAGAGAACATTCAATAGAGAGCTTACGCATGTAGTACAGGTGCATGGACAGGAAAACAGGATGAAAATCATCAACAGACAAAGCCAAGATAAAAAAAGAGCAGTACGCTGTACTGGCAATGTGCCTATAATTTGTTTTTTGATGTGCAGCTATTATTTTTTACATGCTCACAGGCTGGAATCCTGGGAGCTCGATGGAATGAGGCATTAAGAAGCCTGATTGCAGTCGACACAAAAGATCTCTAGCAGCACTTTTCGTGAGATTGGTGAAATGATCTATTTGCTATAGGTGCTCCAGTGCAGGGAACATCATTTCTGGTCTAGCACAGGGAAATTACCAAACTGAGTTAGGCTCCTTCAAGAGTGAAATCGATGGCGTTCAATGCTCTAGGATATTATATTGCAAAGGGCAAGGGCAGAATTGTTCAGAATGTACTTTTGCTCCTCTCAGTACATCCAGTGGATTCAGGGTCAATCTTGTAGCTCACCTGGTGTCTGTGTTCATTTTATTAAGGCATCAAAGGCCCTGTAGTAGCACTGCACTCCCTAGAGACCACAGCATAGATGAGATCACCCAATCGCTCATTGGTCTCTGCAGAAGCGGTAACCCTATTTCTTGAACAGAAGGTTTAGGTAAAAGTTGATTTACCTGTAAGACTGCATTATCTTGATGTTCTCCTCCTGTTTCATGGGTGGTGATTGATCTGAGGGTCATCATCATGTTAGAATCTAAAGTTTTTTGTCCTGTTAATGGTGGTCAAAGCTAGGTTCTTGTACTCAAACTCTAGATTGTCCAAAAAGTTTGTCTTGATAGTGATGGAATGTGGTTTTCCTCAGACCCCATTTCAGGTAAAACCCAGGGTACAGATCTGCAGCTCCATAGTCTTTATTTGGAAGGTGACTGGTCTCACATATTGTTGGTGGACAATCCTTGCATCAGAAGAAACATTTCTATTCTAGCCTGCCATATTCAACATTTTCCCCCTGATGGTATCATGTTTTAACAAAACAAATTAGACAGAAGGGCGGCACGGTGGCTTAGGGGTTAGCACGTTCGCCTCTCAGCGCTGGGGTCTTGGGTTCGATTCCCCATCTGAGCGGAGTTTCCATGTTCTCCCCGTGTCTGCGTGGGTTTCCTCCGGGGTCTCCGGTTTCCTCCCACAGTCCAAAAACATGGAGGTCAGGTGAATTGGGTACTCTAAAAATTGTCCGTGTGTGTGTGTGTCACCCGGCGATGGACTGGCGCCCTGTCCTGGGCTTAGTTGAATGGTGTAATGCCCTGCCCTGCGCCCAGTGAAGGGGTAGGGGACTAACCGCGACCCTGATAAGGATTAAGCGGGTGTGATAATGAATGAATGAATGAATGAATGAATGAAAAAATTAGACAGTTTCTAGAGCATCCCAGTGTTGCTTTACCCCATCCCTAGTGGAATTTGGCTTGTTAGGTCTATAGTCAAGGGTTAGACCTATGGTGGGTTATATGAATAAGCTAACACACTGACACTTTGACACAGCATTTGGTTGTTTTGACTTTTTCTCTTGGGTTACTCTGCATATGAACATATTTGGGCGGCATGGTGGCTTACTGGTTAGCATGTTCGCCTCTCAGCACTGAGGTCTTGGGTTTGAGTCCCAAGCAGAGTTTCCATGTTCTCCCCATGTCTGTGTGGCTTCCTTCCAGGGACTCCGGTTTCCTCCCGCAGTCTGGAGATCAGATGAATTGGCTACTCTAAAAACCAAACTCAGGCTGTCCTGGGTGATCCCCCTAGTGCTTGATGCAGTCATCCAAGTGGATGGTTGCATCCGGTTAAGAGTATGCTGTGTGCGACTTGCTGCCACTTCTCACCAGTGTGTGTGGTTGAGTGTGTGTAAATGGACTGTGTTGATTGTAAAGCATCCTTGGGTTTCAAGAAAAGTGCTATATAAGTGTAACATTAATGGTGTAATGATATGCATGTAATGTATACCATAGTCATGACCAGGGGCGGACTGGGGAGAAAAAGTGGCCCGGGAGTTCCTGACAGACTGGCCCACTATATATATATATATGTATATGTGTGTGTGTGTGTGTGTGTGTGTGTGTGTGTGTGTGTACTGTATATGAATTCTATACATGGCACGTAGTTATATGACTTTTATTGTCATATGGACAATATTAC
>BRDA01088306.1:0-10687 GCA_036984385.1 Crenuchus spilurus
CTCTCTCTCTCTCTCTCTCTCTCACACACACACACACACTCTCTCTCTCTCTCACACTCTCTCTCTCTCTCTCTCACACACACACACACACACACTCTCTCTCTCTCTCTCTCTCTCACATACACTCTCTCTATCTCTCTCTCCCCTTTGTTGACTTCCTCCCTCTGTTCTACTCCTTTTCTCTCCTCATTTTTGTTTCTCTTTTACTCTCATTATTGACTCTTTCTCCCCCCTCCCCCTCTCTCCTCTCTCTCTGACAGTCTCATTTATGCCTTCTAGGCATTTAAAACTCCATGAAGATCAGACATAACCTTGAGTTAGACTGAAGTGTTCGGAGTCTTTTTGTTGTACAGTTGTGTCTCAGGAACGTGCTGTCACTCTCCTCACTGCTCTGTTTGTTTTAGATTCTGGTAATTTGGGGATAAATTTGGGGGGTAATTGTATCTGATCCTGTGCCCTCATTTCAGACTTTGACTGCTGTGATCACATGAGCTGCTCTCCACCGCTGTCAGAATCAGACTTTAAAGAGGTTCAGCTTAGTCTTTCTAAGCACATACAGGGTTACCAGACTAATTCTGTGCAGCTCAGAGCATTTATATCCCCCCAAATCCATAGAACTCCATAAAAAATTCAGTCGTTTTGTTCATAATTTAATTATAAAACATAAAGTGTGATAGATTTAATATTTTTTTACATGTAAAGTGGCTTTTTTTTAATGTTGATCATTTTGGCTTAAATTTCATCAAATTCACGAATCCAAAATCTTTCATTTGGAGCACATTATTAGTTAAACAGTATCAACATGAAAACTTCAAAGGCTTGAAATGTGTCACTTTATGTCTAATTCATGTCAAATGTACCTTTTAAAATTTTAATTATGAACACAAATGGCACTTTCTGAACGTGTTTCTATGGTTGTATGCAGTTCCGGTGCTAAGCATGTGGATGCACTAAGCACAAATGCTTTGTGTGCCCATATACTACCTCCCTCCAGCACAAAAGTGTTCGCTGTGCACCCCCTCAAAACCCCACCCCCCCGCCGAGAGGGGGATAGGTGCGTAGCTAAGTTTTAGGTGATGCCCCCATCCACAACTGAGGCCCCACATGCAGTACGTAGTCCACGTATGCAGAGTGCCAGTCCTGGTTGTATGTTAAGTTAATAATCAGCAGGGTTGGATCCAAATGGTGACCTGAAATTTGATTGGCCACCCTACTGGACCCCCCCAGACCCATTGAGTGTCCATATGATTTTTTAAAGTCTAACATATCAGTAAAACAGCTGGAGATCTCTAACTGAGCTACATAGATGACAACAGGACAGTCTTTGCTTCTTATTCAAATTTCCCATTCCACCTTAAATACAGAGTGGATACATACAGGTATTTACCAAGATAAGCCAAACCCTACCAGGTACCTGAATGTAACTGCTGCACTATTTAAGGTATAGCAGGAAATTCTAATAAGTTCAGGCTATTACCTGAGCTATCTTGCAGTTCTTTTTTATTTTATTTCTAGTATTTTGGCGATTTTACCTCTCCTCATGTAATAGTAGCCAGTTAACCCATCCCATCACTTTGCAATGTACCTGACTTTAGGAGGGTGAAGACAAGCACAAGCCTCCTCCAATGCGTGTGATGCAGCCACCGCCTCTTTTCCAGCTACCACTAATATACCATCACTGGGCGGCCAACATGCTCGGAGGAAAGCGCAGGATTCCCAGCTCCGAATGGACCAATCAGTAGACACCCGAGCCAGCAGACAGTATATTGTGAAAGTGATGGGGAGAGAGCACCATCTACTCGCCCAGAGAGAGCACTGCCAATTTTTGCTCTCTCAGGCCCTGGCTGTCGATGGCGAACATCATGACTGGGATTTGAACCCATGATCCTCTGGTCATGGTGTCAGTGTCTTAGCCCACTTAGCCACTCGGGGCCTATCTTGCAATTCTTAACAGAAACCCAGTCTGTAACAGCAGCAACAGTGCTAAATATTGCACTATATAAACCATGTTACCCTTTAGATCACCCCTCACACATTAAAGCCTGGTACACCACAGTAACATTGTGTCCCATCCAAGTTCTGGATCCTCCCCTCCAAAGCAAATGGCATCAAGTACATTCTGGAGATACAATTTGTCCTGCCAGCAGTGCCCCAAGAAATGTGAACTGCGAAGAAGAGAACAGACCAAATCACAGCAGGAAAACACTGACCATCGCAAAGTATTTATTTATTTATTACAGTTTTGTCTTTAAAAATGATGTTTTCACGAAATCTGTGTTAGCAACTCGGCATACACGAGTAAGTTTACAATGAAAACTGTTAAGTATGGTGGTGGATCACATGCCCCATGATGGCTCAGTGTACAAAGACTCATAAATGTATCTGATTATAATCTGTTTTGGAAAACAATCATGTGTTAATCATCAGTCTCTCTTTATATGCATAGGCCTCTGTTGCCCCCTATAGGTAATGTTCAGTAATATAGTTATTTTGGTACAGCTCATATAAGGTAAACTTGACCTTTAATGCTTTGTTACATAGGTTTTTCTTTTTCTTTTCCCCAAATATCCTCTGTGTAGGGCTGTACTAGTGATGCTTCATGTCACAAAATCCCAGAATCCCAGTATCTCTGATATGTCCATCCTAGAAAAGACCAGAATAACTCCACAGCTTCAGTCTAGGAAAGATAGCGGCCCCAGCATGCAGACCTGGACAGTCACTGTATTTCTTTTCTCATTTTGCTCTTCATCCTGATAGTAATAATGAAACAGGGCCGGTACTGAGCTCAGTGTTTGAGTTTGGGGTTCTCGTTGTCTGCGGGCGAGTCTAATCTGAAACCAGGTGAGATTTGTTTCAATATTAAAAGAGCCTCTTTCTCGGGACCTGCTGGAAGCACAGCAATAAATGCAGCTTGTGTTGCCAGATATTTCTGCGCCTTCATCACACCCTCGTCCCACAGGACACAAACCTATATGAGTCAGCATCAGCGGACCACCTCAAATATTGCAACCTGAGGAGTTTTTTGGTGTATTAGAGTTTCACACAGAGCTTGTTTTTGATTTCATTTACTTCATACTGACCAATATCCTTTCTAATAGAGATTGTGCTTATAGTAGCCAGCGATATTAAAATCTCCTGGACTTTACAGTGCATACAGTATATAAAGTGCTCACCTTTAAGACTTGCATTAAATGTAATGTAGAATAACCTCACAAATAACTGCTGATGCTCTTTCAACATTTGAAATACATTACAAATATGTTTAGTCTTTAAATCTTGTTTTGTTTTTGTTTATTAGCAATAAAACCCTCAGCACATATCTATGGCCATGTAGGACTAATGCACATAAATAATACAATGTATTAACTCTTAAATACATTTGTATTGGGTTTTATTTGGCCTTTTAAAATCCTAAACTCTACAGACTTCTCTCATACACACTTTGGATTGTTTTTTAGAAACACCCAACTTTTATTATGAAGAGAATGATCATTTACTACTTATAGAACTAGTACTAATACTAATCCTACTGCTTTTGTTAAAATACCTCTTTCTACTGCCTAGGGAAGGCGTTCCCTTACTAGATTTTGGATCATTGCCATGCGGTGCCAACAGGTTCATGTTTATCTGCTCTAGGGAGTCCTATTGTATTGGTCTTACTTCTCTACAGGGACTAGACAAGCTGTGTGTACATTAGGGCGGCACGGTGACTTGGTGGTTAGTACGTTCGCTTCTAAGCACTCATATATGGTTGGTCCTGGATGATCCCCGTAGTGCTAGATGCAGTCCGCCAGGTGGACGGTTGCCCCCGGTTGAGATGCTGTGTGCAATTGGCTGCTGCTTCTCGCCAGTGTGTGTGATTGAGTTCTAAGTGTGTAAATGTTGATTGAAGTGCATCTTTGTGTATTAGAAAGTGTAACACTATAAATATAACCTTCATTTATTTGAACATGTGTCAGCAATTTTAGTTTTAATACTGTTAGTTGTAATTCGTATTTTTCTCAAATTCTAATTGAAATAGTCTAATAATTTCAGATTCTACACTTTATATATTAATGAACTGCAGCAAGTCCTGTTTGTTTATTTACCCAAACGACCGTGAATAGCTTTAATACTAATGAAGATCTCAGTGTGTGTGAAAAAGGTTGACATGTATGATTGCTGTGCAGGTAGGCGGGTGTTAATGTCTGATGACCAGTGTTGGGAACATTACTTTAAAAAAGTAATTAGTTATAGTTACTCACTACTTGTTCAAAAAAGTAACTTAGTTAGTAACTGAATTACTCTATAATAAAAGTAACTCGTTACCAGGGAAAGTAACTATTTGCATTACAGTTAAAAAAAGTTATTTGTCAAAGAATAAGGATTTTTTTGAAAAAGCAGTTTTCACAGTCAGTTGAAATGAGTAGATCAGAAAGGTGTTTGTACATAACTTTTGATATTTATTGTACATCAACAGACCAGTGCAGGATAAAATCCTTTAAAATACCAAATCTTTGGAAAAAAAAAAGCAAAAGTAAACAGTTACACTATATAAAGTGCATTTACATCTATTTACATCTTACGACGGCTTACTTTGGTGTCGGTGTTTCTAGCCACTAACTTTGTAGCTGCGTGGGTTATTGTGAGATGCTTTATTCAATTAGAGTTGCTTACAGTGGATGTCAACAAAGTCTTCGCCCGAGGACATAATGTACACATTACATGCACATTTTTGCCTTTAACCTCAATGAATTTGAAATAATGTTTATATCGCCACCTTGAAAATGCTAACTTTTCTTCAGCTTGCTCCTGATTCGCCATTTGTGTCGTGCGTCACTGGTGTGCTTCGGCACACGTGTAAAAACCATAACGCTGCCTTAGCCAATCGCTTACTGACTTGAGTTAAACAGGTGTTACACCGAGAACTGTGACCTATCGAGATCTGTGACTTCTTCTGTCAAGTCACAGATCTCGACAGGTCACAGTTCTCGGTGTAACACCTGTTACTCCTCACTAGTCTGAGCAGAGGTCTGCTCGGATTACTGTTAGTATATCAATATATAGTAACGCACCGCTTTTAATGACCAGTAACGTCAACGGCGTTGTAACGACAGGAAAAGTAATTAATTATTTTATCCCGTTACTGACAAAATGACGTCGTTACGTAACGCCGTTATTGTTAACGCCATTATTCGCAACACTGCTGATGACTAATATCAGTGGCTGTAGGAGTGGAGGCCAGCGCCCCTCCAGCCATCGCCATCAGTCGCCTGTCGCAGCAGTATTCAAGTTCTCGGTTATCCTTGTGGACACAGCACTGGACCTGAGTTATATCACTCTGAGAATTGTGCAGAGATCAGTGTATATTGCATCAGTCTACAGTACAGGAGGATGTGTTCGTGGTGTGAACGTCCTGGATAACAAACTCCACCCAGAAGACATAACGGGAATTTCTGAAACAGTTTGGAAACAACAGGGTTATTGATGGATGACCTTTCACAACATGGAGTGTTTGGTTCAAGGGCAGTCCTAGCCTGTTTGGTGCCCTGGGTGAAAAAATCCCTGTGGCGTCGTCCCGCCCAACTGCCCAACATTGGCGAAAAAGTTGAATCTGAATCTAAAGGCCATCAAACAAAGCTAAAACAGGACTATTTTGTTGAATATGATCTTGTTTGCATCTCAGGTTTCCTCCCACAGTCCGAAAGCATCAGGTGAATTTGGTACTCTAAGTTGTCTTTGTGTGTTTGTGATGGATAGGCACCCAGCCTTGGGTTTGGCTAAGATAGCCTGTAATGCCCTGCCCTGTGCCCGGTGAGGAGGTAGGGGACTATCCCTGACCCTGAACAGGATTAAGCGGATGAGATAATGGATGAATGATCTTGTTTGCATTGCATTACTTTGCAAATAATAAAGTTCTAAATGTCTATATTTTATAGCCAAATATCCCAGAACCAGCCTCGTTCCCCTTCTGTAAGATTTGATTAGCCCACCACACTATACCAGTAAGAGTCCCTTGGCAAGACTCCTAATGCTAAACTGATTATGAGCTGAAGATCACCAGCATTTCAGGTGACCACGAGGAGCCGGCAAACCCTGCTGGCTGAGTATAAACATGCACATGTCACACTGTGTTAGCTTAGCAGGGCCATGAGCTCCCCGGCATGCTCACCTGCCTCCTCTGCTTACCTCTACTACCTTTAAATCAAATATGAAAGAGGGAAGGAGAAATGGAGGGGGGGAGGAAATCACAGCAAGATGTGTTCAAGACAAACACGGCAGATTTTCTTCACACGAGCGTTAGAATCTTATTTTCTGTGGCTTATTGTTGAGGAGGTGTAGTGTGTGCCTTTTAAGGGATGCCCCATTTTTCCCTGCTTTTGAATAGGCAGCACACTCAAAGCAGCTGGGTTAGATTATTTTATATACCTGGAGTTACAAGATTCACGCAGAAAATGTGTAATTGTTTATGATAGCTGGGATATCTTATGAAACTGTTTTTAGTATTTTGGTGAAAGCTCATATCTTAAGTTTCATGGTTGCTGTTAACCTGTGTTTGCTGTCTTGTACATGTAAAAAGACGTGTGATGCAGCCACCGCCTCTTTTCAAACTACCGCTTGATACACGTCACTGGGGAGCCAACGTGCTCAGAGGAAAGCGCAGGGTTCCCAGCTCCAAATGGACCAATCAGTAGACACCTGAGCCAGCGGACAGTGATGGGGAAAGAGAGCACTGCCAATTTTTTTGATGGCAAACAGCATGATCGGGATTCGTACTCGCGACCCTCTGGTCATAGTATCATCGTCTTAGCCTGCTGAGCCACTCGGGGGCCCACAATACAGCTTTAAGGGCTGCATCACAGCCCATTTCTTCTCTTTCTTTAATGAGCAGCTGCGGGCTCAAGGTCAGGCAACTGGTTCTATCCCTGAACTGACCGCACACGACGAAGTGCCACACCTAACCTCCAACTGGTCCCTGGGCACCCACCGCTCCAGGCGCATATGTACCCATGTGTTAGAGCCTTTACTGTTGGGTACTGTTCATAAGACTACATAAACACTTACGAAGCTTTTTACTCGTATGAGTTTAGCTGTCAAAGGCAGCTTCGATTAAAAATGGCGAATTTTACTTTTAGTGACGAATGATATTTTAGAATAAGCTTTTCTACATTAATGTTTAGTGTTTATGTCAGTTGTCGTGGCTTGATGAGCTAACAAGCATACCTTCTTTACTGCTAATATGCCGGTGATTCATGTTCCACCAAAATACCCGCCGAGCCATAGACTCTGAAGAGGTCCTGTGGTACCCAGATGTCCGCAGCTTTAAGAGTAGCTGTCTCTACTGTCCAGGATAGGCTTTCTACTAGAGTTTGGAGCACTGCTGTGAGGATTTGATTATCGCTACCACCACCTCATCCCCAACTCATCCCAAATGTATTGGATGGAGCAGAGAACACAGTTCTACTGCTCTGCATCTCAATCCTGGGGGCATTATACCCCTGTAGCCCAGCCTGCATTAGACATGGTGGCAGTGGGTTCATGGTTATCTGCTTCAGAGAGTCGTATTCTATTGGCAGTAATTCTCTACAGACTAGACAAGCTGTGTGTGCCAACGTACAGTGGATATTAAACAATATACACTATCCAAGGTCATGTGTTGAAGGTGGGTATTTGTTTTAACCCAAGCATTGACAATGTGGTACCCTCCTGTGTTTACTGTGCTTTAAAGATTGGTCTTTTAATGGTGTATTTCATTACACATCACTTCCAGATTGCTCTCTTAATAAAATAAACGTAGTTCACAGTCATTTACAGGGTTAAAAACCAAAGAATGATGGATACTATGAGTGCATCACATGGCTAAATGCATTAAAACAAGTAGCCTTGTTGGTAAAATCATATTTTTTATCGATTGGAGACATTTTTATATGACTCATGTGCTTGGCTTACTTTTGAATGTCTGGAGTTCTCAAATTCACTCAGGCTGATTTGTAGCATTCCACAAACATGATGGAGATGGAGGGTGAGGGGGGATGAGAGCATGAGAGGTGTCATTTCTTATTGCCCGGGGCAGTCTCGTCGGTCAGAACACAATCCGACAAGCATGTCAGAGCAATCTCCTCAGCGCTCATATCTCTGACTGCCCTGGCACTGCCGGCCTGCGCCGCACTCCAGCCCTGCACCAGCTCCTAGAGGGAAAAACAAACCCAGCCCACCCGGCTCACCTGCCCCAGACCTCGCCGGAGCCCTGTGATCCCCCACCAGCACAAACAAACTCAGAGATCAAATCTAATTTCCTGAATCAATTCTCCTAACAAACTGAACGATCCCCCCCACACACACACACACATTTTCTTCCATTCTGCCAAACAATGTGCATGAGTCCTAATGGAAAAACTAGGTCATTTGGGGGCTATTTTTAGAGCCCAGCGCACTCTCTTTACAAACGGGCAACCAGAGACTCAATTTCTGGATGAGACATCACCCGAGCGCATCAGGCAAACAGACAGCGAGCCGAGATATATTCAATTTGCCGGCGAGCCGGGCGAACTATTAATCCGGTTTCAAACTTTAATGCCCTCCTGCGGGGATGAGAGGCCGCGTTAGACTGTGTGCGTGTGCGAGGAAGGGGCTTGCCTTGTGGATTGTCTTTGATGAGCGGGTTGAGGAGACGTGTAAGGATTTGCTAAACCCTCTGTTTCTAACTGGATCTCTGTTTCATCAGCCTAACCATCTCCCCCCTCCTGCTGACATGTTCTAATAACTCCTGCTCTTACTTTGTTTAAAGAGGAGACTCTCTGCTGAGTCTTCTCACCACTTCTGCCCAGCTCCCGGAACAGCATGTCAACAAATATTTGTGGGAGAAATAAGATGTGACCCTTGACAAACATCCTGTCCAGTCTTAGGCCGCCAGTGCTTTGACCTCTGCTCACAGATTTACATCAGGTGCTCTGATCTGCTCTCCATGTACGAACACAAGCTGTCCTACCCTTTTGCCTCCAGTGGCTGAGAATGAGGCGACATTACCAAGAAACTGGATGTGAATCAGTTCTTCAAAATAGTGCTGTTCAGTTAACTGAACACACATACATACATACACACATATATACAGTATATACACACATACAGACATACACACATATATACAGTATATATACACACATACACACATATACAGTATATACACACATATACAGTATATACACACATATATACAGTATATACACACATACATACACACATATATACAGTATATACACACATACATACACACATATATACAGTATATACACACATATATACAGTATATACACACATACATACACACATATATACAGTATATACACACATATATACAGTTTATACATAAATATATATACAGTATATACACACATACACACATATATACAGTATATACACACATACATACATATATACAGTATATACATACATAGACACATATATACAGTATATACACACATATATACAGTATATACACACATACATACACACATATATACAGTTTATACATAAATATATATACACACATACATACACACACACACACACACACATATATATATATATATATATATATACACACACATACTGTACATATACACATACATACATACTTATTCTATATACATGCTTACATGCATACACTGAGTAACCTTGGTAACAGATGGAGTATTTGTATGAGCACTTTTTTACACATATATGTATAAGCATTGAGGTACATATTTATAAAGCAAAACCTCAATATTTAATGTGTATGACACTAAAAGTGAGACGTTCTGTGACATAAATGATATTACTGACAAAATGGATGTTAAACAAACGTGATAACACTTCACATGAGGATAAAGCTGAACTGACTCATTCAGTGAATCATTCAGTTCAGTGAGATGGGCAGCCAGAAGAACTGATTCAGTAAACTGAGTCTCTCCAGCACTTGGTGAAATAGGATGGGAGGTTGTCAGACGAGCTCTGGGACTCAAGTGTGGCACGCAGAGAGATGTAGCACTTCACACACACACACCCTGCTCATAGGAATGGATAATGGATGGAGACAAGGCTTCTCTGGGTTGTACACTCGCTGCTGTTGTGGTGCAGGTGAGTGGACGGTTACAGCCGCTCAGTAAGTCATCTGGCTCTGCTCCAAACAGCCCCAGACTAACGCCGTCCAAACACATGGAACACAGGCCCAGCGGAGCGGAATGCCAGCCTCCAGCCAAGCGCAAAACACACTGTAATCCTATAGGCACTGCGTGGCTAATAAGCAAAAGTCCTCAGATGACTCCAGAGGTGCAATTGCAGCATCAAAAGAGCTGTTTGGAGGAATTCTTGGATGGATGCAGCTGCTGCCATGCACACAAATGGCACCGCGGGGAAATGTGCATCGCTCATTTATCCTTCAAAGAAATAGGTCTGAAGCATGTTAGTGGACAGTGTGGCCTCGATGACAGTTAGTGGACAGTGCCTGTGTGATGTAGCCTTCTGACGGCCTTCATTCCGGGATTTTATTGTAGCCGAAGGCCACAGTAAAGCCAAATGGTTTATCGTTTAACAGGAATCTTACATACATAGTTTCCCACTTATTCTAGATCAGTGGTGTCAAACTCCAGTCCTGGAGGGTCCAGCGCAGTCCTGCTGAGTTTGAATCAGGTGTGTTTGATCAGAAAGATCATCAAACTGTGCAAAAATC
>BRDA01088308.1:0-19234 GCA_036984385.1 Crenuchus spilurus
ATTAGATGTTGGCACCTCCACATCATTGCATTCAGTTTTTATTCACAATTTGTTTAGTGTCCCAACTTTTTTGGAATCCGGTTTGTGTGTGCGTGCATATATATATATATATATATATGTGCGCAATACTGTTTTTTTGCTAGTGATGTGTAAGAAATCACTGTTTATATACATTCACTTTTCATTGTATCTAATTTTTGTTGTATTGAATACTGCAGGGACTATGCACCTAAGATTTTCACTTGCCTTCACACATGTGAAAGTTGATGTGACAAAGTTGATTAGATTGGATTTGAGATTTGATTACTTTTAAATGTGAAATTGTTTAATTGAAATTAAAATATAGATTGTTGTAGTATCATCTGATAACCAAGGTGTCAGTAGCAGTAATGGAAGTATCATTTCTGTGAAGGTGGTCACTAAATGTTCTTCTTTCAGTATACAGAAGTCAGTTGCCAAGGAAAAATGACTTTTATCCCTACGATCCACCACCTGAATATGAGCCAGCTGACTGTGGGGATGAACATTGCCTGCTTAGCTCTGGAGTTAAACTGTGCTGGCTTTGTGGCTGCCCTGGAGATAAAACTTGTTCGCGCTGCCATTCAGTTACTTACTGCAGCAAAGAGCACCAGACCATAGACTGGAAACAACGGCACAAGAAAGAATGTGCTAAAGAGGGTTAGTGTCACTGATAAACATGAACTGTTAGGCAGCCCGTATAATTAACTCACGACTTTGAAGAGCTCATATTGATGAACATTCACATATGCGCACACATCTTGTAAACTCTCCATAGAAAAGCACTATCAGTAGACGAGCTAATGCCTTCTACACTCAATGTTCATTTTATCAGCTCCACTGACCATATAGGTGCACTTTGTAGTTCTACAAATACAGACTGTAGTCCATCTGTTTCTCTGCATACTTTGTTCACCCTGTTCATTCTCAGCACATGGTGGTGGTAGTGTTGGTATGTATTGCATTGATATGAGTGGATCAGACACAACAAAGTTGCTGATGTTTTTAAACACCAATGTGTCAAAATAGTGCACCAACCAGTTAACAGTTTGAACAGTGAAGGACTAGAGAACCAACACACATTGTGCAACCACAGATGAGCTACTGTCTGACTTTACATCTACAAGGCGAACAAACAAGGTAGCTGTGTAATAGAATGGACAGTGTTTGAAAACACCACCCAAATAAATCCACCTCTGTGGTGGTCCTGACCATTGAAGAACAGGGTGCACTTACTCATTACTGCTACACACAGTCACTTCTAATAACCTTTTTTTCTTTTCTCAACTCAGCCCAATCCACTTCACAAGTACCAAATTCATTTCTGTTTCCTGAATGGGAGTTGGTTACAGAACCTGAGCTTTTATCAGTAAAAGATGGAGAATCACTTGACTCATCCTGTTTAGAGCAAGTGGACAGTGTGCCTTCAGGTAATTTTAGAAGTTTAAATGAGGATTGTCTAATAAAGAGATATTTGGTTACAGTGATGAAACTTCTTCCACAGAGTTGGAGGAGAAGGAGCTTGAGCGCATGGCCCTCCATGAAACCCAGGATAGTAAAGTGTTTCAGAAGTTTAAGGATCGGGTAGCACCAGAACCAGAGCAGGTTAGTGACAAATTAGTGATTTATATCAAAATTATTTGAATTATACAAGGTGCAACATAGTTTATTCAATCCTAATGTACAGTCATACATCATAAACATAGAATATGATAGTTTATGATTAGAATTTAATTTCATATGCATTACATTTCAGGCATTTTTCAAGCCTTTGTTTTAATCAGTATGACTCCTAGCTCATGAGTTGGCTGACCAATCAGTTATACGGTGGTCAGTAGTAGTTGGCATTATGGGCAGCTGCTGGAAAAGGAAATGGGCATCTCACAAAGCTGGTCAGGAGATGGAAGCATGAACTGCTTTAAAATCCTGGTAGACAGCTGTGTTTACTCTGGACCTAATAAACAGTGACTCAACACCGGCACAGAGTGCAGAAACTGCGCACTGGACTTCAGACACCTTGGATTCTGTCTCTCTCCACTCTTCCTCCAGACTCTAGGAGCTGATTTACAAATGAAATACAAAACTGACTTTCATCTGAAAAGAGGACTTTGGAGCACTGAGTAACAGTCCAGTTCTTTTTCTCTTTAGTGCAGGTAACACACTTCTGATGTCTCTGGTTCAGGAGTGTTGATATTAGTAATGTGACAGTTGTAGCTCTGAGAGATACACAGTATTTATATTGTTTGAATAGACATTTAATCTCACAAATATGTAAATGATATTTTCTACTGATCAACATTAACATAGGCTTGAAATATCACACTGTCATGAGTTTACATTTTTTAAATGAATTATGAACCTTTTTGTGATATTTAAATTTATGTAAGAAGAATTGCACAAGTAACCACGTGCACCATTTCTCACTTTTCTTAAGGTCTTGCGGTATTGTAGACAAGGGTCTCCACTTTGGGTGTCATCTGAACATGTGCCCACTGAAGTACCAAAATGCCAATGTGGTGCCAACAGAAACTTTGAATTTCAGGTAACCAAGAATTATCATTGTTTATGCTGAAATAAAACATAAGCATACAGTTTTCTTATATCTAAATCAACTAAATTGAAATGTACATTAATTTCAGATCATGCCACAATTGCTCAACCATCTAAAGGTGGACAGGCCAGATGCCAGCATAGACTGGGGAACTCTGGCCATCTATACCTGTGTGGAGAGCTGTGACCAAGGCAAACAATACTGCCCTGAGTTCATATGGAAACAAGACTTTTCAGATGATTCAAAACATTGACTGTACACTATTAAAATGGCATTTGTACATTATATTTCTGGATTACAGCTCATTTAGTAAAACTGAAAATCCCTTCTCACTAACTTGAATGAACATGGTGATTGGAAGTAGACTAGCTTAGTGTTTCTCAGAAAAGAGTGTGAGGGAAACACCAACATTGTAAATGGGTAAGAAATATTTATTTGCCTGGTTCAAGTTCAAAGCAAATCCACAAACTGAGGCAGAAAAAGTTACATTAACAGTGCTTTACAAGGGGCAGGGTAACCCAATATAATGAACATATACATAGTTGTGATCCACAATTCAGGTGGTATTCTGAAACTTTCATGAATATCACATTTCAATGATCTACAGGGCTTTAAGCACTTCATGCACTGAATGAAGATACAAGTCTCAGTAAAATGGTTGTGTGACATACGTCTGAAGCCTGTTACTGTAAGGTAAGCCCCTTGGTTATGAATACACACATTTTCAAAGCCAGCACTTCCAGATGTTCTACTGGATTATTAAGGTTAGGTGGAAGACAGAATTTCAGTGAATTACATTGAAATGACAAGAAAGGATCTTTATATTCAGACCCAACACAGAACTATCTGCCTTAACAAACGGGCCAGAGCTTTGTCAAATAAGATTAAAACAGTGAAACCAATGAGTATCATCCTGTCAACTTAACTCTGGGCCTAAACAAACTTCAGCAGAGATCCTGACAGTAAAGCTGCTATATTTCTACAGTTTGCTTGTAACCCAACACAACAATGCTTCTCATGAACTCTGAGAAGTAAACTGCGCTCACATTAAAGGAATGTGTGGTATAATGTACAGAATGATGGCAGAAATATTAAAACCAATAAAAGGATCTGTATAAGAATGTGGACAATTGACAGCCACAAAAAATTCACATAAAAAAAATAAAAGGTAATAAAAGTTATTTAAATTCACTGAATGTGAAGAAAACAAGTCCTTATTTACACAATTAAAATTAAACTAGAAGAACAGATGTCTCAGACTCAGTTCTGCCAAATATGGACAGTTATTTAAAAAAAAATTATGTTGTCTTCCTGAATCCTTTTAAGATAGGGTAAATATTTTCAAATGCTTCATAGATTTCACCTCTGACCTTTGCACCTAAAAGAACAAAAACAAGATGAACCACAACTGCTATTTATAAATCATGTGGTTTAACGAAGTGTGTTTGCTGCAAAACACAAAGTGCTTACCTGTGAGAACGACTTTGCCTGAAACAAATATTAAAAGGACAATTCTGGGTTTGATCATTCTGTAGATAAGTCCAGGGAATAATTCAGGTTCATAACTGAAAAAGAAGCAGCATTATGTGGGGGTCAGATGTAATCATTTCTTCAATTCTAAGCTTAAAGCAATAGAAAACATGAAATTTAGATCAACAGTAGCATTTATAGTGCAAACAGGGAAACACTTTAAAATAGCAATGACCACTGTGCTTGCACACCCAGGAATTTGACCTCCATATTTAACCTTTCAATGCAGTGAACGCAGACTAAAGGGGGCACTGTGTGTGTGTGTGTGTTCACTAGTGTAGAGCAGTGCAGGGTCAGGTGCCTTGCTCAAGGCCACTTCAGTTGTGTACTTTTGCATTCTTGGTACAAGGCTGGTTTCCTAACTTTGAGCCCATGGCTGCCCTGCAGAGTAGGGTGCCTCTCCACATGGAGTCATTAAAGATGGCCATTTTGGCACAAAGCCCTATAATTGCATTTTGTGAATAATTCAGACTTCTGTACAAGTATAGGAGAGACAAAAACAAACCTGCTGAACTGCTGATGGGTGAGAACCAAGCCCTCCAGTCGAATGGGGAACTTTACATCACAACTTCCAACCATGTTTTGAATTTTGAAATCCAGGAATTTGGCAGGGAAACCCAGTTTCTGTACTACGCGGGCATACTTTCTGGCTGCTAGACGTGACTGTTCCTCACTGGAGAGACAAATACATATAACCATTATGGTTAAGGTCTTCTCTGAAAGAGGGAAAATCCTGTGTCATTGGACAGCAGCAAAATCATTTTCTAGGCTGTGTGTACTTATGGGGGCTGAGGCTATGTTTAAAAGACTTCAAGCTGGCGTGTACTTTCAGTCCCTCTACCAAACCATGCAGCTGACTTGATTAATGATTAGGATACCACAGCAAATTGTCTAAGCCAATGGAAAAGTTTACACTGATATGTATTCAAATCCTTGGCCAAAAACCCCCCCCAAACGTACAGTTTCTTATAATCATCCCCAATGATGATGTATATTAAATTCTTACCTCTTGGCTCCTGTGCACACCATCTTCCCTGAACTGAAAATCAGAGCGGTTGTTCTGGGTTCCCGTATTCTCATGATGACAGCAGCAAAACGCTGAAATAAATTAATGACTGATAAACTACCATAAATGCTACACACAAACAAACAAACAGGACTACAAGAACTCATAACAGCAGCATTTCCCAATCCCTGCAACAGTTCACTGCACATGTTTTTCGTACTCCCTAAATACCTCAACTCTCAAACACATTTAAAACTAATTTCTGTTCTTATGTTGATCAGTATATCTTATAGCTCATGAATTGGCTGGTCAATCGAGCATGGTAATATGATCAGCAAACCATTTGGTAGTAGGAACTTTGGCACTGTGAGTAGTGCTGTAGTTAAACAGAATGAACAAGCTCCATAAAGCTTACCAGCAAATGGAAGCATGAAGTGCTCTAAAATCTCCTGGTAGACATGTGTGTTGACTTTGGACTTAACAAAACACAGTAAACCAACACCAGCACCTCAAGCCATCACAGACTGCTGAAACTGCACACTAGACTTCAGACACTTGGATTGTGTGTCTCTCCACTCTTCCTCCAGACTCTAGGAGCTGATTTACAAATGAAACACAAAACTGACTTTCATCTGAAAAGAGGACTTTGGAGCTCTGAGTAACAGTCCAGTTCTTTTTCTCTTTAGTGCAGGTAACACACCTCTGGTGTTGTCTCTGGTTCAGGAGTGTTGATATTAGTAATGTGACAGTTGTAGCTCTGAGAGATACACAGTATTTATACTGTTTATAGTCATTTACTCAAACTCACAGTCAAATATTCTAATCATTTAAGATTTTCACAAGCTACAAGCCACACTGATCAAAATGAAAACAATATAGGCTTGAAATGTCAGTTGAAGTTGAATGAATATAACGTACATGACAATTTTACTTTTTTTCAATTAAATTATGAGAAACATGAACTTTTCCATGATATTCTAGATTTCTAATATATGGCTATTGCTAACTGAACAATGCTTTGTAAAAGTTTCTCTGACATTTTCAATGTTAAATTGAATGACAAATGAGGAAAAAATGAAGAAAGTAGTCTCCAAACTGAAAAGTAGATAAAAAGCTTAAAATGCATTACCTTAGGATTATATTCAGCGTTCCTGGCTCGAAGTGCTATTGTTTTCAGGTCAAGTTTGCACCCCAAATTCACAGTTGACACAATATTCCTTTACCATAAGCAAGACATACATGGATTTAGTTATTGAACCTTTCATCTTGTAGACTTAATATAGGTTTGTAAAATTCAATTAATTATTGCTCATTATCTATACATAAACCGGTTACTCACTGTAGCTGGGGAACAATGCCAGAACTCTCCGAGGCTGGTGTGGCAGGTGTGATGGGCGTCATGGGTGTCAGAGGGGTGGTATAGAGCGGGGTGTTGCCTGGCAGTGCTGTGGTGGTGGACACGGCCTGGGAGTGGTAAAGCTGGGGTGTCTGGCCTGAAGTTCCCACAATCCCACCCTGTTGCTGAGAAGCCTGCTGCTGCTGCTGCCTCTGCTGCTCCTCTAGCAGTGACAAACTGTTGGTGTTTTGCACTGGTTGTGGTGTCAGCCCTGTACCGTACGGCATCATGGGGCTAAACATGGGGAGACCAGGCGTCATGGCTCCCTGTGGGTGATCAAATGTCATCGTGTTAGATTAAAATGAAGCAAAACAAAAATGTAATTAATTAATAAGATGTCAGTGAAAACATATTGGATCACTCTGGACATGTGTGTACTTGTGAATCTCCAAAAATCTGAATATTGATGAAAATGTTTTTGTTTTAATATTGATTCTGATTAGTAGGAATTTGCTCAAACTCTAAATATTCTAATGATCTGAGATTCTGAATTTCTGATTTTCATTAGGTTTACCTTTTTGAATTAAATTATGAACACAAATGTATGGCAAGCCGTTTTAGCCTAAAATGACACCAGCGATACAAGTCTTAGTTCAGTTTTTACTAGTAAGAACTCTAATTCAAGATCTCTCTAATGTAGTTTTTACTAGTAACAACTCCCACTTCAGATATCAATTATGACATTTTTACTAGTAAGAATAGAGACTTACATATCCATAATTACATTCTGACTAGTCACATTGCCAGGTAGACATATCTTTAATGTAATTCTGACTAGTCATAATTCTCCATTGACTTACATTGAATTTCACCCTCTCATATCCGTAATAAAATTGTTACTAGTAAAAACTCCAATTAGAGATATCTGAAATTATATTTTTACTAGTACAAATGGCATTGCAGATATCAAGAATGTAATTCTTACTAGTCAAAAACAGAAATATAGATATCTAAAATTACATTTTAGAGCTCTGAAACCTTACATATCTCTAATTTATATTTTTACTAGTAAAAACTTAATTGGAGAGCTCTTGAATTCACATTTTTACTAGTCAGAATTCAATTATGGATATGTGGACCTGTACTTGTTACTAGTAATAATTGCATTGTAGATATCTGACATTATATTTGTATTAGTAAAAATGTAATTGCAGATATCTTTAATTGGAATTTTTACTAGTAACAATTTTATTACGGATATGAGAGGATGAAATTTAATGTAAGTCAATGGAGAATTATGACTAGTCAGAATTACATTAAAGATATGTCTACCTGGCAATGTGACTAGTTAGAATTGAATTATGGATATGTAAGTCTCTATTCTTACTAGTAAAAATGTCATAATTGATATCTGAAGTGGGAGTTGTTACTAGTAAAAACTACATTAGAGAAATCTTGAATTAGAGTTCTTACTAGTAAAAACTGAATTAGGACTTGTATCGCTGGTGTCATTTTAGGCTAAAACGGCTTGCCATACAAATGAACTTTTTCCACAATTTTCTCATGTAGCACTGTAAGTGAAAAGTAATTATGCTTTGATACTGCACTATGAAGCAAAAACATTAACTAGCCAAAACAAATGCACCGCACAGGCCTTGCTCTTTCCAAGAGTTTCCAATACAGTCAGACCATTATAATTTGGCCCATTTTTCTCCTTTAGCAGTAAAATTTGACAGTATTATACAGCAGTCAGCTACAATATTATTACCCAAAAGCTACTGGGCTCAATATGCTGCTGTTCCTCTAAATGCCATCAAAAAAAGCTCAGACTTGCTGAAGCACAGACCACTGAATGTGGTATATGGTACCTGGACATTAGCTATAGATTGATTAACATCTTGTTACATTGCGAGTATAAGCCCCTGTTGATCTCACTTGTTTTTCAGCCCATACAACAGATGCTCAATTTAACAGATCTGGCAGGAGGCATTCACCACTGCAGACCAGTAATGCACCACAAGCCTTGCTGTTTCAGAACTGCTGAAACATTTGTCTGACCATAATGATTTTGCTTGTCAAAGACTAAAATCAATTAGTTTCTGCTCACAAGGCCAGTTTATAAAAATGTCATGTATTCACAGACATATTTGCAGGCAGCCATGTCAGTGTGCAACTTTCAGGAACTTATTTTTAAGCAACTTAAAGCACCTGAATGTATTCATTAGAAGGGGAATTCCAATATTTGGGCATATACTGCATTTTACAAGGCTCAACAAACATTCTGAGTTTTCATTCAGCTAAGGCAGAGAATAAAGACATGGCATAAAGAAACACTATCTTTTCCTTGAATTATTATGAATAACTGTTCATATTTTGTGTTTATATTCATCACAAGCAAATGAAGAAAGACAACATGATGCTGGCCATCAGGCTCCTGCTCTCTAAATATCAGCATTGGGCACTGAAAAACACAGGGAACATTCACTACTGTAGTGTTAATGTTTTGGCTCATCAGTGTGAACTGAAATAATTCTAGCGAATCTTAGCAAATCACCTCCCCACCTAGGCCACCTGGGTCTTACATAATATCAGTACAGGCAAGACACAAATTTACATATAATTTCACAATTTGAAAGGCTAAACTCTTGTTCTTAGTTTTGAGGTAGCACCTAATCTGAACAGTGGCACTTGCTGCAATAAAATGACAATATCTGAATAACTATGGCGACATAAGTAAATTACTGACATTAATTGAAAGGAAGTAGAAATATCTTCTAAATGTAATTTGACAAACATCCAGATTAAAAGGTTATTCAACTGAGAAAGAGCAGTGATCACAGGAATATTTTTAATAATAATAATTTTGGTATTCTGATCACCTGAGGAGATGCCAGGCCTTGTGGAAATGAAGGTATGCTGTTGTTCTGCTCCATGCCGTCAGATATGAAGCCAGGAACAAATGAATGGTATCAGCACAGGTGGCACCAGAGGCCGAGTTGAAATGTCCAACAGTTATCTGTTATGAAGACCTTCATCAAGAAACAAAGAATTTAGAAGATTAGCCTTTGAGTTTCAAAAGCTCAAGAACACCCTTGATTGTGAATAAAATGAAGTACATTTCTAAAACCAATCTGTCAGCGTTACCTGCTACCAGATAAAATGCATCAATAAACGTGAAAATGTGACCTTAAAATTAAATCACTAAATTATATAAGCGACCTATGGTAATATGACATCTAGTCAAGAGTGTCGTGATTACAAAACCACAAGAGGCTTTAAAGATGCCTATGCTATCATTAAGTGTTCCAGCATCATTGCCTTCGCGAGCGAACTGGCCCTTCTCGTAATGTTCCAAAATAATGTTATTTGGACGTCTAGTGAAAGGTGAGCTTTGATTTGGGGATTTATTTGTTTTCTTAACCGTCAAAGGTCTCCAACACCAAAGTTCAAAGGCATCAATATTCTTCCTGTTCGGTTTTCACATCCATAAAGAAGCACAGAGAAGACCATAGCCTGGACAGTTCTAGTATTTGAAGAGCTAAATAAAGGATGTTAAAGGTTTGAGAGCTTCCATAATGAGAACATGGATAGATTCAGAAACACTAGCCAAGTCCTACATACCTGAAGTATGTAAATCAGGGAGTTAATATTTCCAAAGTAAGATTTCCCATGACATTCCTTAAGATTTTATCTATTTGACAAACTTACAAATAGCTCATGGACACGAAATCAATGAATGATGATTGTGATATTAGTGACATATACTAGCTAGTTTCGCTGCAAAGCTGCTGAGTAACATGTACAAATTATCACTTAGAATCTTTTACACGATGCAAAATAAATGTCTGCAAATGTTAGAAGACGATGTGATACATTAACCATGTCTGTTAATCTACAAATCTAAAAATCTCACATTTAGCTAGGTGACTTCAGCACGTACACAGACATGCTAATGCTAATGTTAGCCAGTCGCCGGTAACAACACTCAAACAAACTATGCTGCAGAAATTATATTGTCTGAAAAATGTGTGAACAGTCCATAGATTTAAATAAAGCAGGCAGCTCTTTTAAATATCTTAGTCCTGTGTAATTCAGCGGGATTTGTTTTTACCTGCCTGTCTCAGGCTGCGCGCAAAACATGAACATGAGACTTTACAACAAGTTCCGCCAGTTTTCATTAACTATTTCCGCTATTTTATATAATACGTGCACGGAACCTGAGGAAGGATAAAATAAATATATAAATATATTAAATATCTAAAATAAATAAACCGTGCCAATGGCATATTAACTAAAGTGAAGCTAAAATAATTAAATTAAAAAGTAATTCTCTCTCTCTCTCTCTCTCTCTCTCTCTCTCTCTCTCTCTCTCTCTCTCTCTCTCTCTCTCTCTCTCTCTCTCTCTCTCTCTCTCTCACTCAGTCACTCACTTACTCACTCTCTCTCACACACACACACACACACAGACAGACAGAGAGAGAGAGAGACAGAGAGAGACAGAGACAGAGACGTTATGTTTTCAGAATGGCAGCGGTTGGGACTTGGTCATTCTCACAGCCCGCTGTAGAAAAGATGCGGTGTATGATACTATCTGGACAAAATGCCACTGATACTGTAGAGCGAGCCCTTGCAGGTAACATAAGTAAACTGCATTTACATAGTTTTGTAGCTCATAATTATGACTTTGTTTTTTTATTTTCATGAATTTGAATCTCATGATTATGACTTTGTAGCACATTATTATCACTTTTTCTTAAGTGGCGGAAATGATCTTCAGTATGGAAACTGATACTGTACTAACTTGTACTGTAATCAAATAATCAACATCCCAGTTTTCACAGGAGTACACAGAGTACGGTGTCTTAAAGCATTTGCTTCACTTTTGGAATCGAGGAGGTTTATAATATTATTATTATTATTATTATTATTATTATTATTATTATTATTATTATTATTATTATTAAATGCTGTTAAGTCCATTCTAATTCCTGGTGACTGTATGGATAGTGTTGCTAAAGAACTTCTTGTCTTCCATTAGGGTCTTCAGGTTTCTTAATGGCTTCATTCGATTGTATCCATCCATTTTATTGCTGGTTCTCTTCCTCTTTAATCTTCATCTGTTCCAGCATATCTGTTGCCTCAAGTGAACTGGTTCTTCTCATAATGTGTCCAAAATAAGAGATCTTCAGTTTGGTTTTCTGGGCTTCTGGTGAAAGGTGTATGCTGTCTCACTGTTCATGGTTGTAAATAAGAGTAAATAAAAAAAATGCTTGAGAGCAAAATAATTGTGAATATAAAGTATGTGTACATCATAAAATGCCCACTACATGAGTACATATTTACATTCATTACCCAATTTTATTCACTAATAAGATTTCATTGTTAATTGAATCTGTTCTTTTGCAGATGTGGAGAATGATGTGGAGACGGGTCGGTATATTGTTGGAAGAGGAGGTTTTCCCAACAGCAGGGGGGTTGTGGAATGTGATGCAGCGATTATGGAAGGAGTGCCAGGGAGATTTGGGGCAGTAGCTGCATTGCGAGGGTAAAGACAGGTTTTTTAAAACTGTTTATTGATTGAATCACCAAATAAATGAACAAAAACCCAAATCACACAAGAACAGCAAAGTACATATTAAAAAGGGGGCGGGTTCAAAACAAAACTGAGTAGTAAAAAATATAAATATGAATAATCTCATCCTTCAATGTCTTTAAAGGGGACATATTATACCCTTTTTAACTTGTTATATTTTAGTTGACATTTCGCATGAGGATCTAAATGAAATGTGTGTCACATTGTTTGGTCAGAATACCTTAGGAGTTAATAATAGTGAGATAAGCCTGTTTGGTGTGTTTTTGGTGTGTCTGATGAAGGACAGGATATAAGGAGGCAGGTTTTATGTAAAGGAGGCATTGCTGACTCCACCACCCTTTCAGCACAGAGTCAAAATATAATTGTGATCAAATATAAAATGACCGACCTCAATTGAAACTAGGTAGTGTTATACTGCAGGGGGCATGGCTAAAAGTCACTATTAACCACAAAACCAGTTATAATTTTTTTTTTATTTTCAGACAGCCCACAAAAACTAACTGGATTTTTATGTTTTAGTTTGTGGGTTGGTAGGCCAAATATAGTTGAAACGACACTGAATTTTATTTTTTTTATTTTTATTTTTTTTATGTCCTCTCTAAGAAGGACATTGGACCAGTTAGCAATCAAAGTTGCTTTTGCTTTATGAAATCTAGCTGTGGCCTGCTCCAGAATAAGAATATCCAAAACATAAGAATGCTTAAGAAGAGTCAGTGGATCAAACAAAAGAGTCTGGGTCAAACCAACCTTTCAAAATAAGATTTTTGGAGATCCTTTTTTGTAGATTATACAGCAGTTTATAATAATAATAATAATAATAATAATAATAATAATAATAATAATAATACATTTTATTATAATAAATAAGTTTATAAATTTTATTTATAATAATACATGTAAAAATCACTAAGCAGTAGAGGTTATAAGCTTGAGGAGGACAATGTGGGGCAGTCTCTGAAAGATAGGGTAAACAACCTGGAATATGAGCTGGCCAATGTTCCCCTACCACTATCAGCTGCATTTCTGTCCCCACCTCTGTCCACATGCCTCATTTATTTACGTTTCCCCATGTTCCGTCTTGTCCCCAAGTGCTGTTGTGTTTACATTCTCCACCCCCAGTTACGCCACGTCATTGTATAGCTCTGCCATCTCATTACATATTAATCATATGTTGCTATTTAGTCATACTCATTGTGAGTCATTATATGTCACCACATCATGTTTTGTCTTGGTTCTACCATAGTGTTTGTTTTTGTTTCATAACCAGAGTTTATATAAAATAAAAGCAATATAACACTCAAGGTTGTTAGTTATCAGGTCAACAGCCAGACAGTGGTAGTGCTGCATAATTCCAAAGCGACAGAAATTCTGGGAATCACCAAACCCAAATGAATTACATAATAATAACTGTTGCGGTTGTTCTTATTAGACATTTCCATCAGATGAGTGTGGTACAGTGCTACAGTATATAACTCCTGTGGACCATCATGAAATGTATCAACTGGTGGGCAGTAAAAATATGATGCAAAACAACAACCCAGGGCATTAAGAGAGGCAAGCTCATTATTCCAAATTGAAGTGAAGCAAAAGGTGATGTTAATGTTATTTCATATTGAAATGGTGTCATATAATACAGCTCCTATGAAAGACATACATTGCTTTGGAATTAACTCAGTCCAGGACACTATACAGTCTATATTTGTTGGCAGGATGGGGCAGCCGTCGCGGGTAGCACGCAGAGTAATGGACAGAAGTTCTCACAGCTTACTCGTAGGTGAAGGAGCTGAAGTCTTTGCACTGGAACAGGGCTTTACCATTGAACCCAATGACAGCATGCTCTCTACCCATACAGTCACTGCCTATCAGGTATTCACAACCAGACTCACCTACTGTGGTGGGGGTATTGGGTTTCTTTGATTCAGTATTAGTATTATTTATGAATTATTTTATTTCATTATTATCATTGTTCATCTAAATGTAAAAATGTCATGGTCAAGGTCATGGTACTTGTGATATACTTTTTGTATTTTATGTATATTTTAAGGAGTTTCTTGAAACAGGGAAACATGCCAGTGGTCATGATACTATAGGTAAGTATTAACTGGGGCCAGTTTCTTTACTTTCTCTTTCTGTCCAGTAATGGGAGAGTTTTAATAAACAAAAACCTGTTAGTCCCTCCATTTGGAACCTTTGGCCCGCCCCATGTCTCATTCTGAAGGATGGAGGCGTGGCTGAAGGGAGGGGCATGGCTGAATATGAAGCATTTGTTTTTGTCTGAGATTCTGGTGATCTAGTGTGACATCTAGTGGCAGGAAGGATAATATACAGCACCTTTCAGCTGATTAATATTGCCACAATAAAATTGCACATGTGGAAGTTTTTGTTCTTATATTTTATACATCAGTGAGCCAAAACATTTTGACCAATATACCCTGTGCCACCAAAACACCTACAGAGTCATGGTCTCTAAACGACCTTTGAAGGTGCCTTGTGATATACAGTATGACACCAAGACATCAGAAGCAGATCTTTTCATTCCTGTAATCCGTGTAGTCAGTGTAGCGCTGTGGATCAGACTTTTTGTTTGAGCATATCCCACAGATGCTCGTTCTGACTGAAATTGTTTGGTAGGTGTGTGCTTTGCTGTTTCAGAGATGCTTAGACCCTCAGTCTGACCATAACAATTTGACCCATATCAGTTGCTCAGGTCTTCACTCCTGACCATTTCACCCACATTCATCACACTATGAGCCTATTAAAACCAACATGTAATTTATTAAACAATCATGTTGAAAGACACATCCTGTGGTTGTGGAAAAGATATCTGTTTTAGAAGTGTCAAATTATTGCCATGCATGAAGTTGAAAAAAAGCATCTAAGAAGATGCTGAAACTACTAAACTCAAGTTAAGAACTGTCCAACACAGTATTGAAAAGTGGAAGGACAGTGGGGGAAACATCGTCTTCAAGGAAGGAATGTGGTCAGAAAAAAAGTTTAGTAGTGAAAGTAAGAGCATTCCCATACACAATTCTGCTGTCAACGGTACACTTTGAGGTGGCAGACGTGGCCTGGTGGTTAGGGATCTGGTCTTGTGACTGGAAGGTCGCTGGTTTGATCCCCAGGCTCAAGTCTGAAGTGATCTTGAGCAAGGCACCTAACCCCCAACTGCTCCCTGGGTGCCGTGGATGCCGTGGATAGGGCTGCCCACAGCTTTGGGCACATGTTCTCACAGCCTAGTGTGTTTTACTGCATGGATGGGTTAAATGTGGATGTGAAATTCCATTATGTAAAAGCACATTGGCCAAAGAAGTTCAAGTCCAGATTTGCCCTGTTCCAGAGTGATGGGCACATCAGGATAAGAAGTGAGGTGGCTGAAGTGATGCACCCATCATGCGTAGTGCCTACCGTACAAGCCTGTGGGGCAGTGCTATAATTTTGGGGTTGCTGCAGTTGGTCAGGTTTAGGTTCAGCAACTTTATGAGCCCAAAGAATGAGGTCAGCTGACTACCTGAATATACTGAATGACCAGGTTATTCCATCAATGGATTTTTTCTTCCCTGATAGCACAGGCATATTCCAAGACTACAAAGCCAGGATTCATCGGGCTCAGATTGTGAAAGAGTGGTTTAGGGAGCATGAGACATTGTCACACATGGATTGGCCACCACAGAGTCCGGACCTGAACCCCATTGAGAGTCTTTGGAGATGTGCTGGAGAAGACTTTGTGCTGTGGTGCAAATCTCCCATCATCAACACAAGATCTTGGGGGAAAATGAATGGAACTCGGCACAGATAAATGTGACATTGCAGAAGCTCTAGGAAATGATGCCAAACCAATTACATGTTGATCAAGGCTAAAGGCCGTCCAACAAAATATTAGACTGTATGATCTTTTATTTAATCCAAGACATATACATAATTTTAATGTTATACTTTTCCTTTAAGGCCTCATTGCTTTGGATCTTAAAGGAAATATCACTGTCATTGAGGACTTTCACTTTCCCATTTCATTATTTAAGTCACCTGATATTTACTGTATACTATAAGCTGTTTACTTTTACTCTAATATGAATTAGACAAAGTGGTTATTTGTTTAAAAGATCCACTTGTGTCACTCTTGAATAAGTAAATGTAAGTCACCAATGGCCTGTTTTATCATTCTATTAAACAAATAAGCACCATAGAAGACAACACAGTGCCACATAAAAATAAAAATATGGTGAAAAATTTTATTTGGGTTCTTAATTTAATTAAAAGTTATACTGTCATATAATTTTTGTTTGTTACATGTAAAGTGACACATTTCAATCCAATTTTATGTCACTATGTGTAATGAATTAAAAAAAATTATGATAAATGACCTTTTTTAATTAAATTATGAACACAAATGAAATGTTCAGTCCTATTCCTGGCATTTTTTATGCATCATTTTACATAATGCTTATATATGTTTAATACAATAACGTCATTGGTGACATAGCTAATAGTTGTGTAATGTTTAAATACTTCATAGTTGATAATCCAGAATCAACTACACGGACTTCTTAATTTCCTTTAATTATGGCCTATGTTTAATTATGCAACTTTATTAGGTACACATACTGTAGCTTGTATCTACACTCCATTTTGTTCATTTTAGCTCCACTGACCATACAGGTGCACTTTGTAGTTCTACAGTTACAGACTGTAGTCCATTTGTTTCTCTGTATACTTTGTTCACCTTGTTCTTCAGTCATGTTTTTGCATTAAAATGTAAAAATAAAATAAGTGTTGATTTCAGGTGAAAGGAAATGTAAATCAGTCACATCTTCATCTGCCCATAGAGTTGTGTATAATTGGCCCAATTAGTTGGCTGACTATCAATTGGTCTATCACTAATTAAAATAGACCAGTGACCCAAAATTTCATTTTTCTTTCTTCTGTTAAATTAGTTTGATCTACTAGCTGCTATAATTAATCTTACAGGAGTTTCCACATCAGGAGCACCCTTCAAGGCTCCAGGGAGAGTGGGAGACTCTCCTCTTCCTGGCTGTGGCCTGTATGCTGATCACACAGTAAGCTCTTATCTTCTTTCTGGTTGCTTTTGCTGTGAACAGAAAATATTTACCTGCCTACAGTAGCTAGAGCATCATAATACCATATTTAGTTTGGTGCGAGGAAGCGTGGCTTTAATTCTGATTTCTGTGTTTTAGGTTGGTGCTGCGGCTGGTTGGTGATTTTTTTTCATTAGAAATGTCTGAAACTTTGAACCAAACACAGGCACACATCCTGTAGTAAACTTGTATGTTCTGTCAGTTTACTACTATTTTATGTTATTTGTATTAATTAGCTACAGGTGATGGGGATAAAATCATGTGCTACTGCCCTAGCTTTCACATTGTACAACTGATGAGACAGGTACGAGATGTTAAAGACGTGTTATTGATTAAACATAATCTTTGATATTGACAAAACTAAATGACCTTGTCAGGGTTCCTACACAGCATTAAAAAGTATGGAATTTTAGTCATTTTCAGGTCTGGTAAACTATAGAAAAAGAAAATTTGATTCTGGAAAAGAACATTTTAAAAGAAAATGTGCAGCAGCCCTGGCTTGAGGTCATGTGTAAATCCAAACAGAGATTTTGATTTGTATACAATGTCTGAAATGCATGACTTAAATTACTCTTCATTCATCAGTTAAATTTTTTTTTTGCAAGGGTTCATCTCCAGCAGATGCCTGCTCATCTGTTCTCACTGATATCAGACACAGAATAGGAGAAAGTCAATGTTTTGAGATTGGCATTATCGCCTTGAATATGAAGGTAAAACAACTTTATATGCACTGTTACTAATTTGGTTTCTTATATTATGTTTATTTCTTTCTTCAAATTTCAAACGTTTTAATTAATTATAGTTTATCTCAGTAGTTCAATGTCTCAATTGCACAATAAAATCACTATTGTCTTGTTTATCTTTTATATACACATTCCATCGTATTTGCACAAAATACACTCACTGCCACTTCATTAGGTACACATAACTTGTATCTCCACTCATTGTTCATTTTAGCTCCACTGATCATACTGGTGCACTGCAGTTCATCTGGTTCTCTGTATACTTTGTTCACCCTGCTCTTGAATGGTCAGGACCCCCATAGGGTGACACTTCTGTAACACTGATGTGATGTGTGTTAGTGTGTGAGCTCCTGGAGATTTTAAACACTGTATGCACTCACTGTTGGTACACAGTTTGTGTTGCTCCTCTAGTCCTTCACTGGTGACACTGTTGACTGATTGGTGCACTATTTTCACTCCAGCAGGGACACTGAGATGTTTATAAACATCAGCAACTCTGCTCTGTCTGACACACACTAACACACCACCACATCGTCAGTGTCATTGTAGTGCTGAGAATGATCCACCTGCTCTGTGGTGATCCTGTGAGGGTCCTGATCTTTGAAGAACAGGGTGAACAAAGTATACAGAGAAACAGATGGACTACAGTCTGTAATTGTAGAACTACAAAGAGCACCTATATGGTCAGTGGAGCTAAAATAGACAATGAGTGGAGATACAAGCTATGTGTACCTAATGAAGTAGTCAATGAGTGTATATAATTTGGCAGTGTTTCCTGATGTTAATCTGTAAGTGCATATTCCTCATATTTTGTGTCTAGCACTTTTTCAAGCATGACAGCAGAAACTGGAAATGTTTTGTAGGAATCCACATTACTTATGCTCAGTAAAATCTCATTATTTCAGGGAGAGGTGGGTGCAGCTGCCTCAGTGGAATTCCCGCATAACTTTTGGAATCAAGGCATGGACTCAGTAGAGAAGCGAGTCATTTCTTATTAATTTCCTTTCTTTATCTCATCAAGAATAAACTTCTGGCCTCAGGAAAATTGAACATAAAACTGAATTGTATCTTAGTAATTTCATTTGTTATATTTAAATGGTCAATAAAACCAAGAGTATTGTACCAGAGTTTTTAGATTCATAAACTGGCTTATGAAACATCAGTGACTTTTGTTTTTTTTGCAGTTTTCTAGGAAAGATGAACAATACAACTTTTCATTCATTCATTCATTATCACACCCGCTTAATCCTTATTAGGGTCGCGGTTAGTCCCCCACCCCCTCACTGGGCGCAGGGCAGGGCATTACGCCCTTAAGGTGACTCCGTCGACGTGGGTGGAGAGGGACTTTATTACTCTAAAATGAC
>BRDA01088308.1:19244-32956 GCA_036984385.1 Crenuchus spilurus
CCAGAGGCCAAAGGAGGGTGTCAGGTTTGTGTACCTCCAGTCCACTTAACCCATGAGATTTTTAACAGGCACAGACACAGACGGACAATTTTTAGAGTACCCAATTCACCTGACCTCCATGTGTTTGGACTGTGGGAGGAAACCGGAGACCCCGGAGGAAACCCACGCAGACACGGGGAGAACATGGAAACTCCGCTCAGATGGGGAATCGAACCCAAGACCCCAGCGCTGAGAGGCGAACGTGCTAACCACTAAGCCACCGCGCCCCCCACAATACAACTTCAAAACAGTAAAAATATTGATACCTTTGAAGTTGGATTTTCTCAATACCAGAACTTGACTTTGAAGCCAATATCAAGTGTAATATCATGATATTTGATACCAAATCAGGGGTGCGTTTCCCGAAAGCGATTGAACTTAGCAATTTACGAACAACTTTAAGAACGACATAACTTTAAGAACGCGATTTTTCCTACTGTTTCCCAAAAGCCTTCTTATCTTCCAAACTTACGAACGAGTCCGTAAGTAGCACTTAGTTGACTCCGTCCTCGTGTCTGCGTCAAATAGGCTCGGCCAGTCGAAAACTAAAACTGAACCACCGAATAAATACATTAAATACATTTCTTCATTATTAAGCTACAAACATATCGTTATGTAAATGATAATTATAAAACCAAACATCAAAAAAAGTATTTACACTACATACATACAATAATAATACTAAAAACATTTCACTTGCAGTTGCTGTCCATTGCATGCCAAGCCTACCTATAAAGAGGCAAATCCTCTTGGTTAAGTGTCCATGATTAATCAGTGAATTTTATTGGTTAAGAGTTGACAAGCTTAGTAGGCTAATTTGTAACCATTGCTTGGGACACAATATATTAATTTACTACAAATTAATACAAATGGTAACAAGCAAAGAGCCATTTGGGAGCCGAAAGAGCCAGCTCTTCTTTGGGAGCCGAGCATAAAGAGCCCCATCACTACTGTGTGAGAGCAGACGTGGTGGGCGTGGCTCTGTCTCTAAGGCAGACTCAAAGCTGCTGTCAGTGACAAATGGAAATTCAAGGCTAACGCCGCCTTCTAAGTCCCACCCACATGTGAAAAGTGTTCCAAAACTCAGAAACAAAAAAATGCGGGGTAGAAGCAAAGAGAGATTCCAGAAGCAAAAAGAACCACTTCTGTAGCCATACATTAAAAACAGTAACTATTGTATTTATTACCAGTTTATTTGATAGAACACAAACACATTTGTACAGTTTAACTGTCTTCTCTTTTTGTAATGTAATCTTTTTAATCCAAACACAATTCTTCAGCTGTCAGTAAAATACAGCAAAATATCAGTTAATTTTTAGTATTAAAAGCACTAAAAGATCAAATGAAAGTGTGGGAAAATTTCACTACTGGATGCATCTCTACTTTGAACTTGAAAGTACAGATAACCAAAGTGAAGCACTAATTATGGTGGCGCATTGCAAAGCAGCAGATCTTATCTTGCAGTTTTCAAGATAATGACACCGTTCCAACTCCAGATTGTTAGGTCTGATTGTGCAATGCAGGATTACTGCTTTTTTATTAGATGCATGGTTTTCCATATAGCAACTGATTTTTCTCCCTCCAAAATCACCTCTCAAATGTAACAGTGATGCAAATATACTGTAACACTCAAACAACCACATGCAACCACTCAGGAACACCTGAGACACCATAGCAACTACCTAGTATACCATAGCAACTGGCTAGCAACCATGAACAACATCATGGCAACCACCTGACATACTATAGCAGTCACTTCGCCACACTGTAGCACCCATTTAGCATTTAGCATAGTGAAAAATCAGTTTATTGGAAAATACACCTATGATCAGAAAAGTTAACAGTAAAGGATCAAGAGGATGACCAGCAAGAAAAATTAAAAAGAAGTCACGAACAATGAACCTGAATGCCTAAACAAGAAGACAGGACATCATGAGGATTAGTTGCCAGGGCTCTGCAGTAACTTAGGATGAAAGCCAGGCTTTGCTTATATTATATTATAGGGCTATATGTCACCTATTAAGTGAAAGGTTTAAGACCTGTGTATAATGAAAAAAGCTGTAGCCCTGTAGTCCAGGTGTAGTACTGCCCCTGTTCAGTAAAGCTGGAGAACTTGAACCAAAATCTTTTCTTTTGGACAGAAATCCTGCTTTGTGGAAACCCATCCTCCCCTCATTGTAAAGTGAAGTGAGAGTGACGATGCTTGCACACAGAGGAATTTGACCTCTGTATTACCCTAGTCATGCAGTGAACACACACTATGGGGTAGTGTGCTCACACTAATGCCCAGAGCAGTGAGCAACCTTATCCACACCCGGAGAGCAGTTGGGATTTAGGTGCCTTACTAGTGGACACATCAGTCTTGTCCTGTCGGTTCAGAAGGTCAAACAATTGATCTCTCAGCCACAAGGCAACAGCTGTGTGGGATATAATTAAATGTTTAAATTCGGCTGTCATTCACATCAAAGGGAAATACAATAAAAGATTAATCATCTCTCTGTCAAATCACACACACGTTATTTATCCGTGATTCATATTCACGCCAGTCTGTGCCACGTTTCACTAATGACGTAATTTTTACCCCTTATGATAGAGGGCAGGATTGCAGCAGTGGCGAGTGAGGCGCCCTAAACTACTGTGAACTCATTAGCAATGTCTGGCGCTGCTGGGAATTGTAGTTCTTTGACGTGCGCTGTTGTATCCGGACGCGTTCTAACCGGGGTCGATTCAAACTACGACTTCCGCTCAGCCTGCACAATGAACGCTTACGCAGCCCGTTTAGGAGCCTGGATGAAGATTCGGCCATTTTGGGTTTCAAGCGAGTATCCTCAGCTTTAGAGGAGCAGTTAGCCAGCTAGTTTCCTGTTTTATATCGCTGGAAGAGAGAGTTTACTGTTTGTACTTCATCCACGCAGACCGAGGTTTTATTTGAGAATAATTCACGCTGTCACATCCACGATGAATCCTGAATAGTAAGTGAACTGATAGCTGTTAGCTGTTAGCCGGCTAATAGAGGCACAGTGGTCAGTTTTGACAGCTAAACTAGTCAGCAGCGGACACTACGTCTAAATCTGACGTTTTAGCTGTGGCCGTTGTTTAGTTATTTTCTGGCTGTCTTTTTCCTCAAATGATTTCATGTTAATTGACTGCTTATTATTTGTGCTAACACGCCGCCTAAGATCAGTAATGTTAGCTAAGCAGCTAACTGTTGATTTAGCTAGCTACAGATTGTACGTTTCCTGACCAGCCTTACTGACCAAACCTACTTCTAGAAATACGTCTAGATTTGATAATGTTGCATTTTATTGCATATGTAGTTAGCTACATAGTTAGTCGTTTAATTGCTTTGTTAAGCTAGTTACCCTGAGAACAATTTAATAAAACATAACTAACTAGTTAACCACACACTCCTAAGGAGTTTAGAAAAAACGGTCCAAATATACCACAATTCCGAATCATGCCACTGTCACATATTTGTAATGTTACATACATGTTACATTTCCAATATCTGTAGTGTTAAGTGTTAAATGTAGACATTTATGTCTTGTTTGGAAATAGTTAAGCTTGATTTTGTTTCGTGTAATAATGCAGATTTGCCTTTTCATTTGTATTTCCAAAACACTGGAATATGCTGGTTTAGCATATTTCTCCTTTTTTACAGCACTATGTAAACGTGTCAACTGTATAAAAATAAATAAGGCCACCTCACAGCAGCACTTTGTAAATGAGCTCACATGGACACAGATTCACAAATTGTCACATGGGTGCATCCAGGATGTTCAGTATGTCACTTAGGCACTTCATGAGGACAGTGTGAAGGAAAAAGCTGTATTAAAACTTTCCAGACCATTTAAATACTTTGTGGCACACCCACCACCATATTGATTACACTTTTTAACTTTTAGGCAATTTTATTTTAAAGTTAGTTTATTTAGTAGTTCTGAAAGTGGAACTATATAGTTGAGTGACATAGTCTTTTAATTGTGTTCAGGAAGATAAACTTAGTTCAGGTTAGTTAATAGCTCCTGGTGGCTGTTCATAGTTGGGTAGCTATCCAGAATGTTACTATCTTACTTAAGGTCACTAAAATAGTTCATAGTTATGTGTCTGGAACTGAACTTGTTCAGTAAATAAATGTCAACTCGGGTACCTTGAAGTACTTTGTTCAGCAAAGATAGCTGCTCAAATGATCTAATTGTAATCATTTGCCATCATTTATGTTCATCTGTCAATCACATTCACTGCAGTAGATCAAGCTTGAAGAATGATCTGACCATGCAGTTTTGTCTTAAAACTCTTAATGAAAAGATTAACAGTCCTCAACCATATAGCACAAATCCAACTTGGGAAGATCCCTTCACTATCTGTGTTGTATTTTTTGTTCTTATTTACTTTGACTAGTTTGTGTTTACTAGTGATTCTGAATCCACACAGTGAGACAGCAAATGACAAGTGCATCTTTAGAATTGGAAACCACCCTTCACTTCCTCAGCTGTAAGATAGTCATGTGTAGGTCACATGCTGTATGACACGCTTCTTACAACACCCATTAAATGCTGAGCAACTGGAAAAACCGTTGGCTTCAGCATGTCTTGAATGCATTTTACATGTTGAGTAAACGTTTTCAGTGCTGACATTCAGTTGAAAGCTTATTAGAGGAATAATTTCTTCTTTCTTACATTACCACTTTTATTATTAGATCAGTCTTTTGGTTTTATGCTTTGACGGTTCTCCCACTTCTCAAATGTAGTACGATAGCTTTTTCAAAGTGTTGTGTCTATTAGATATGTTACAAAAGCCACATGAAAGATTGCATAGCAATAGCTTCATAGTCTGCAAATGGCCTCTTTTATTTTGCCTCTTTGCTTAATTAAGGTTTAGGCACATTTTGTCAGTGTTGGTCTGTACTGATTTTGAATTTAAACATACTGACCAGTAGAGCTGGGCGCTATGGCCAAAAATTTTATCACGAAAATCTTTTCTATATTGATGAATCTCGATAATTATCACAATATTAAATTTTCTAACACTGTCATAGTTTTAAACATCATCTTTCTAAACACATCAGACTAAATACATGAAATGTTACTATTTTAAAATTGTTTATTGCCAGAACATAATATTGTAGCTCCTGGCTGGACGCGTTGAAAGGATGGACGAGAAAGACGTTTACAGTCGTCGCTTTATTGTTGAAACTTACGATTGCTGTCGGCCGCAGCCACTTCAAAATAACATCAGGCTAGAGAGCCAAGCTAACAGTCTAATGCTAGCACTTGGGTTGACTCACACACACACACAGTGCTGCTGCTCACATAAACAGATGAGCATACAGCAACTTCGTGCTTTCTCGCCCGACCCCACTACGCTCTCCCCCAATCACACGCTTCTCTTAAACACGATAGTGCATTTTGGCGGTTGTGGTGAGGAGGAGCTAACAAGCAGCAGTATTACACTTCTAAACTCACTGTCAAGCTGCTTAGATGTGAAATGGAAATGAACGTTAATGCTTATCGAATTCTATTGTCCCGGCTTATTGTCATCGAGGGAAAAATTATTGTGAAAACAATTGATATCGTTTTATCACCCAGCACTACTGACCAAATACATAAAGTCATTTCTGCTGAACAATACACCTTGATTTTAAGTACTGTTGGCTATCATTCAGGACTAATTATGATATCTGTATTTTCAGCTTCTGTTGATGATCGGGGCATTTTAATGTCATTCACCAGTTTGGCTTAAATAGTCTTCATAAAATGAGCTTTCAGAGGACATTGCATAGTAGTTGAGGTCAAAGGTTACAAAAGTAAATTATACATATATTACAGGATATATTTATTTATTTATGATGTTATAGTGAATTTGTTTCTTAGTTGCATTTCCAAGAGAATGGAATCTTAAATGCAGATTTGCATTCTGTTATTAAAGTTTTTACACTTTTTAGAAGACTGTCTGAAAGATGGTCTCCACACAGGCTGGTTTTGGTCTGGTTATCTGACAACACCACCACACAACAGTGCTCATTGTGAGCCATCATCAGCCTAACAAGGAGAGTATGACTCAGATTCATTAGAGTCAGAGAGGGCAAGAAAGCAGAAGTACACTCATCTGAATGAATGAACTGGGTTAGACCTGGAGGATCTGTGCAGCCTTTTTTCATTTTTGTGTTTTCATAAGACTCAGTGAATAGACTTGGGAAATCCCTAAAACTTTGAGCATTAAAAGCCTCATACCCAAGTCTTGCTTTGACAAAGGACTGAATGAAAATGAAAATGATGTGACCAATAATGGATTTAAAAATTCTGTTAACTGATAATAACAGCTGGTAAAACATAAAACATCTTTACTGACTAATACAATTAGATAATGCCAAATTCCAAGTATTATATGGGTTTGGTTACTCATCATTTGTACAACTTATTTACAGGAAGCCCTGTCTAAGGTGAATTGTCCCCATGTAAAACTTAAGACAACATGGTTATTAATGTAGACTGCAATAAAAAATTTAGCTCTTGTGATTTACAAATTGCACTCTTCTTATTGCACTTTTGATATAAAAATGATGACTATTTCAGCCCTAATTCATTATTGCAGCAGCAGTTATATTTAATGAAAGGAATTTTAATGCAGTTTTTAATGCAAGAGGTTTTCAGTAAAATCAAGATCTTGTCAGGGTTTTCTACATACATCAAACATAATTGCATCCTTACAAATCACTGGATTGCATATTTACATCAGGCTACTTTTAATCTCTTTTGTTGTCATGTCTCAGGAGGCTGAACATAACAGGCTGCTTTTGCTTTTCCAAATGTCTGCAGTGTTATTAAAACCACAGGCTGAGTCTTTCACATCACAACCAGGAATACAATTCTGGCTTTGAAGTTTTAATAATTCAAATTAATATATTCACATTTCCCTCTGAAAACTGTGCCTATGCCTGTCCAGTCAGCCTAGTTACTGAAAATGTACTCTTGAAATATCAAGGATTTATAGGCTTGTGCACATCAAGCTAAAATTCCCTTTCAGAGGAATGCTTAATCTGCTTACTCAAATTTCCCTAACTCCATAAGCACGGAGAGTAGACCTGTGTTTTATAAATGGCCATTGTAGTCTTCTGTATGTATGGTGAACCTTGAGGTGGGCAATAAGCGGAATGTCATCTGTTAAGGAAGTGTTTCTACAAAATACAGTATGACACAATATTGATTATTTCTGACATTTGATAAGCTAGAACACCCAGAAAAGCCATGTTTAAAAATACTACAAAAACTATAATTAAAAAGTTTATATTGTACATTTTACACGCTGTGCTGCCAATCCTAATCCGACCATTTTTTTTCATTTTAATCAAACATGCAGTTTTGAGGTGTTTTTAAGTACTGACAATATCCACAACAGAAAAGCATATTGTGATGTAATTTATCATGATAATGACAATGAAATAGTCATATTGCCCTTTTCTGAGTGCACCAGTGACAATTTCATCCCTGTTTAAGTAACCCATGGTCCCACTGCCTGTCTCTGAAGTCTGACCTAGTTCACATATAGGCAAACTATAGTGCCCTGATTCTGGCCTAGATTTATTCAATATAACTTCCTTATATATTTGGATAGTCAGCATGCATGTTTTGACTAACTGCATGAGGCATATGTTCAAATTAATGGAAAATATAAAACAGCTCAACCTTTTTGTAATAATTCAAAGTACAAGCTGTGTATTTCGTACCAGCTGATTTTGTGGTAACTAGTGTTGTAGCACCACAAACTTCTAGCAAATCCTTGAACAAATGATTGACTACTAGTAGCTTTTCGTATCTTATTTGCAAAGCAGTCTCTTAGGTCACCTGAGCTAGACATACACTATATGGGCAAACGTATTGGGAAACCTGCTCATTCATTGTTTCTTCCCAAATGAAGTGTGTTTAAAAAAGAGTTTGTCCTACTTTTATTGGAGTAACTGTCTCTGCTGTCCAGAGAAGGCTTTTGACTAGATTTTGTAGTGTTGGTGTGAGGATTTGATTGCATTCTGCGACAGGAGCATAAGGTCAGGATGTTGAATGATAACCACCTTATCCCCAACTCATCCCAAAAGTATTGGATGGAGCAGAGAACACAGTTACACAGCTCCACAGCTCAATGCTTTGCCCTCTAGCCCACATCTGACATTACACATGCTGACAACAGGTTCATGTTTACTTCTATTCTGTTGGCAGTACTACTCTACAGGAACTAGACAAGCTGTGTGTGCATTTGTACATCTGTGTCAGCTTAAAGTAGCTGAATGTGTTTATTGGAAGGGGTGTCCACAAACATTTGGACATCTAGTGTAGTTTGAAGGTCTCCAGGTGTCTCAAGGTCAGTGTCTGATGTTGTTTGTTACTCTTTTCTCTGCAGTGACTATTTATTCAAGCTGCTCTTGATTGGTGACTCTGGTGTTGGAAAATCTTGTCTTCTCCTCAGATTTGCAGTAAGTGTTTCATTTATACTCAGACCTACCAAAGTTGAAGTGTCTGTGTGAGTCTGATGTGTCCTTGTAGCTTATAATTGTACCCCCATACTATAAAACTTCTCCTGGTCTTTTTATAGTGATGTTGGACTTTATTTACAACTTGAACTAGTTATGTGAAGACTTCTGGAATGGCCTTGTCCTACTTACACTTTATTTTTCAGGATGACACGTACACAGAAAGCTACATTAGCACTATCGGTGTGGACTTCAAAATAAGAACTATAGAGTTAGATGGAAAGACCATCAAACTTCAAATCGTAAGTCTTGGCTCTACACTTCTGTTCAACAGCTTGAAATAAATATGTAAAAGTTGGAAGTAGTGTTTGCAATAATATAAAAATAAATTAAATTTCAAAATAAAGTCATGTAATTGTCTAAACTGATTGTAATGGTGTAGTCCTATGGAACATCACAGGTTGTAAATAGTGTGCAGGCTAGAATCAGCAAAAAATTAGTCACATGTTTCTTCTTCTTCTTCTTCTTCTAATGTTCTGTTATAGTGAAAATTGTTTAATCAGTTACATTTCTAGTTTAATCTACATTTCATACATTATTTTATAAAACAATCCAAAAGCATGAAAATTACAATAGATATACAGAACCCTATCAAAAATCTGAATATTTCATTAATTAACTTAATTATTATTAAGTTAATTGTTCATAATATAATTCTAAAAGGTAAGCTGCCATATATTTTATATTCATTACCTGTAAAGTCACATATTTCAAGTCTTTTGTTTGTATTCATCAGTATTTCTTATACTCATAAAAATCTGAAATCTGATTTCAGATTATTACAATATTTTATATGGAGTAAATTACTATTCATATAACAGTTTCAACAAAAGGTTTTGAAATTTAACTTTCAAAATGTTTTAAATTTAAGATATATTGAACATAAAATGACAGTTTGCCTTTTTGAATTAAATTATGAGCACCAATTATTTTTTTCACAATATTAAAATTTTTTGGAGATGGATAAATGCCTCCAAACTTCTGTCTTGGATCTAATTTGGATCAGTTCAGTTTAGGTTCTGCTGGAACTAAAGTAACACACCTTGAGCATGTTAACTAATGGTAGAGTAACCATTTAGAAAAATTTGCCTTTATAAAAATTTGCCTTCATTAGGCTCTAAATAGGAGCTTAATAGCTTTCCCATTTCAGTCTGTGAAGATCAGAATGGACAATTTTGATTTAGAGGATACTAAAATATTATTTACAGTAGAGTATAGCATTTAAAACGGTTGTTCTGCTTAGGAGTCTGTTTTTTTGCTAAACTTGCTTTACCAAAACAGTGACTTTGGTTTGTTTCCTCTTTTCAGTGGGACACAGCAGGGCAGGAGAGGTTTCGCACAATCACGTCAAGCTACTACAGAGGAGCACACGGCATTATTGTAGTCTATGATGTTACAGACCAGGTGAGCCTGCCATTATTTTGCAGTTCTCTGAAGCTTTTCAATGCTTACGTGGAGTACATTATTGCCTGGAGTGATATTTGACTTCTGTTACCATTTTAATGTTGCTCTATTTTCCCAGGAGTCCTTCAATAATGTTAAACAGTGGCTACAGGAGATTGATCGTTATGCCAGTGAAAATGTTAACAAGTTATTGGTGGGAAACAAGTGTGACTTAACAACGAAAAAAGTGGTGGACTACACAACGGCAAAGGTAATGTTGATTTTCCTGTAATTTCATCCTATTGTATAGTAGCAGTTGTTTGTGTCATTGTGGTCACGGTCAGGTTTGATTTAAGTGCTTCTCACAAACTTTATATGCTGCTTTTTATTTCCACAGGAATTTGCTGACTCCCTTGGCATCCCTTTCTTGGAAACTAGTGCTAAAAATGCCACCAATGTGGAACAGGCCTTCATGACTATGGCTGCTGAGATTAAGAAGAGGATGGGTCATGGAGCAACACCTGGAGGACCTGAGAAGTCCAACGTGAAGATCCAGAGCACTCCAGTGAAGCCTGCATCTGGGGGCTGCTGCTGAGGCCACCTCTCGCTTCTTTCCAAAGCCCTGGCCCCCAGAATCACATGGAACAAGCCCCAATAAACCAGAGAAAGAGAGCTAGACCACTTACAGAGAGACGAGGATGAGATTGAGAGACGGGAAATGATTTAAGTTGCCTAAATTGTACTGTATGTAGCCGCACTACCAAAAACCATAGAAGAATCTGCCACCGTCCTGGCCCTTCCCCTTTCACAAGTTCAAAATGATAACAGGTCAGTTTTTTTTGGTAACGGTCTGGGGCTGCTTTGAACCATCCCCCTCCCCACCCCCAAAATGAGATTTAATTTTCACACAACTGTGTGTTTGTGTGCAGGTTTCTAAGAAATATATGTGTATTTATCTCACTGCATTCCTACTGCAGGTCTACTGTGGTCTAAAACTCAATGACTTTTCTTTTTTTCTGTCTCTTTTTATTTCTTACTTTTCCTGTGATTATTTTACTGTTTATATTGGCATGTGTAGGTTTTCACCCCCTTTACAGGTGTTTTGCCAATCTGCGTTTCAACCAACTGCACAACAGTGGCTGTCCAATGTCAAAAAAGTCTAGTGAAATATATGTACATATACATTATGTATATATATGTAAGATCTGAATCGCCAGTTCTGTAGAATTGAATACATTATCTAAGTAGTTTTACTTTTGAATCTTTTGCATTTAATTTGTGGCTGCAGACTATTGTAATTTTGTTGCGCTACATGTAACATTTAACAAACAAGTAAAATAAATATTGTACCACAAGACTGTACAATATCAGATATGTCTGCAATTCTTGGTAGAATGTGTAGAGACCATGTATGTGTTTTGATTATTTATTCAGCATTCATATGGAAGAAATATTGTTCTGGTAATCTGAAATCAATTTCAAATTAGCATTTACCTGTGGAATATCTTACAAGTGGCACAGCTGCATATAAAACACTATGTTCTCTTTTTCATAAATAAAGGCAACTGAATTCCACTTTGAATGAACTTGTTAATATCACATCTAGTTTGTGTTGCCTAAATACTTTATTCAGTCTCCGTCACTATTACACTGCATGGTGTGCGACAGGTTTTAGATGTACAGTCATGCATCAAAAAATTTGGAATCGTGAAACTTATTTGTTCATAACTGAAGTGAAAAAGGTAAACTCAAATGTTATATTCATTGCACATAGTGACATATTTCAAGCCTTTTTTGTTTTAACTGAATCAGAATCTCAGATTATTAGAGTACGTATTTGTGAGTTTTAGTAAATTTCTATTCAAACAGTATAAAAACTGTTTACCTCTCAGAGCTACAACTGTCACATTCCTAAAATCAACACTCCTGAACCAGAGACAACATCAGAAGTGTGTTACCTGCACTAAAGAGAAAAAGAACTGGACTGTTACTCAGTGCTCCAAAGTCCTCTTTTCAGATGAAAGTCAGTTTTGTATTTCATTTGTAAATCAGCTCCTAGAGTCTGGAGGAAGAGTGGAGAGACACACAATCCAAGTGTCTGAAGTCCAGTGTGCAGTTTCTGCAGTCTGTGATGGTTTGAGGTGCTGGTGTTGGTCCACTGTGTTTTATCAAGTGCAAAGTCAACACAGGATATTTTAGAGCACTTCATGCTGCCATCTGCTGACAAACTTTAGATTTCCTTTTCCTGCTTACAGTGCCAACTATTACTGTGCTAGCCAACCCGTGAGTTGATCGTACTGATCAACATTAAAATAAAATTTGAAATATGTCACTTTACATGTTAATATAAAATGTATGAGTTTGCATTTTTGCAATTAAATTATGAACAAAAATGAACTTTTTCACAATATTCTGATTTGTTTATATATTTGTATATTGTTTACCACGATTAATATGAATATGGTAAATTTGGATTATTTGGGAAGATATCTCATCTGTAGATGAATATTAATGTGGTTTACTTATAACATTAGCACCATTCCTACTTCCTACTACCTGGTGTTGTACAATATAGGTTTTGTGTTGTAAAGTTAGCCAGATAGCTAAAGCCCAATGTTGAAGATTGTCCAGTAGGAATGTCCTGCTACTTGTTTCCTATTGGACAGGTTTGACTTTGGGTTTAAGTTACCTGGCTGTACTAAGACATTCTGTGAAATCCTCTCCTGGACTATATAACACTAGTTGGTGGTGGAGGGACGAAAAGGACCATCTGCTTACATAAAGTTTATTGTGATTGTTAGAAAACTGCACTTTGAGCAACAGCTCTTATTTGACTTTAGTTTCACTGTTCATAAACATCAGAATTTATTGCATGTTGAATCTTTTAGCATAAGAAAACAACATTTAGGAACAGAATAATGGTTCTTAGGAAAGACAAGTGTGTAGCCTGTATTTATCCAGACCTTTCTCCTCAGGTAGAAACTAAATCTGCAGGAATGCTAATGAGAGTCGGGTGCTATCTATAATTAAAATGTAATTAAGTAATAAACCTGAGATCGTGAACTGTACCAAGACTGAAAAGCATTTCAATCCACCATAAAACAATGGCGCAAGAAAACACTGATTACTTTTCAAAAATAAACGCAATACCAGGTCATATTCATCAGTAAACATATTTTTAAAAATACATTTGCTGGCTTTTGCTGTAACAAAAGGTAAAAGTGCATCTTTGGTGAAGAACAATACAAGCATGCTTACAGGTAAACAAAACAATACACAAACAGGTAAACTCACTTAAAAGTGTAAAACAAATGTTATGGCAAGTGGTGATACTGTTAATTCTGTACTACAATAAAAAAAATGGTCAGAACTTCTGATAACTTACTTTGTAGGTTTTACCAGTTTGGTGACATTAACATTAAATTAATAAAATTCAATACTTCAGTCAATTTGTTACTCATCTCTGGATAAATATGATCTGGATAAATTTTCATGTCTTTCTTGTTATATACCACTGGAAAACACTGGCTGGCCTTTATTAGTGCATCTCCCAAAATTAGACTATTGTGAAAATTTTTCTTTTTTGTTCATAATTTAATTAAAATAGGTTTGAATAGTAATTCACTCAAAAAATTCTAAGATTTTAATGATTCTGGATTTCTGGTTTTCAAACTGATCTACAAACCGGATTCCAAAAAAGTTGGGACGCTATACAAATTGTGAATAAAAACTGAATGCAATGATGTGGAGATGGCAAATGTCAATA
>BRDA01088321.1:0-23143 GCA_036984385.1 Crenuchus spilurus
GGCGTTATAACGACAGGAAAAGTAATTAATTATTTTATCCCCTTACTGACAAAATGACGTCGTTACGTAACGCCGTTATTTTTAACGCCGTTATTTGCAACACTGCTCACAGCTGACCCTTAAAGCCAGCGTTTAAATCAGAAAACAGAATGTAACAGCTGTAACAGAGCAGAGCTACTAAACACCACTAACCAGATAATCACTCAGCTCAGTACAGGAAGTGACAGAGCTGTAACAGAGCAGAGCTAGTAAACACTACGATTGAATTCCACAATGCTTTAAATGTGGAGGATTCTAAAAAGCAAAGTACAGGGGACCCCGAGTGGGTCAGCAGGCTAAGACACTGACACTGTGACCAGAGGATCGTGAGTTTGAATCCCGGTCATGCTGTTTGTCATCAACAGCCGGGGCAAAAGGCAGTGCTCTCTCTGGGCAGGTAGATGGCACTCTCTCTCTATCACTCTCACATTGCAATGTCTGCTGGCTCAGGCGTCTACTGATTGGTCCATTCAGAGCTGGGAATCCTGCGCTTTCCTCTGAGCATGTTGGCTCCACAGTGACGGTGTATCAGTGGTAGTTAGAAAAGAGGCGGTGGCTGCATCACACGCAGCGGAGGAGGCTTGTGCTTGTCTTCACCCTCCTAGAGTCAGGGACATTGCAAAAGTGATGGGTAGAGCCCCCTAGTGGATGGGATGAGTTAATTGGCTACTACCACATTGAGAAGAGGAGAAAATAGGTAAATAAATAAATTTCACATTGAGAGGCAAGGCAAACAACACTAAAGCCCTGTATGATGATGCTTTGCCTGGGATGGTTAATGTGGCTTCTAGTACCACCATTGATCGGTATCGGCCAATTTTCTTTCATGATGATGAATGACAGGTATCAGCCCCGAAAACTCAACCACGAATATAGCCTTTTAGTAGCTTTAATTTCCAGTTCTAGCTGAAGGTCTACACAGTGTGACCCTTATAAAGCAACAGTAATTAAATTACAGAACAGCTTAATTATCTGATATTGTATCAGTTTTATGCACAATAAGCTAATATTAGTAATCATGAGTAGTATTAAATGCTAACCAGTCTTCACTTACACTGAGTTTATTTAGTGAACCTTGTAGTGTTGGGTCACCATTAGCTCCATTAGCATTTTTGGATGAACTGTTCCTTTCCGGCCTTCTGGGGAATCGGCACTGCATAAATGTTTAACACTCTTAATGAGGTTACTAATTGGTTTCCATGCCTGTGCTACATTAATGGACCCTTAGTTTGGTAGTTAGGGCTATAGGCAATCACTGAGCATTTATAATTTACAACTTTATAATCACTGAATGAGAAACTTATTAAGAGGTAAATTCTTTTTTCTGACTTTTTGCTGAACAGATACAAATAAGGCAAATGGACTCTACTGGCAGGGCTAGGAGAGAGGTACCATGTGAATATATAAATACATTACAGGTGTGCCTTAGCGCTGATGCTAGTTGTACTCAGTCATAAGTAAAGTTTTTGATATATTGGTTTTGTTGAAGTGAAAATGATCTACTTCTATTGTAATGTTTCAATGCATGTGTTAATTTTTCAAATTAGTTACATTTTTTGGTCAAATTGGTCAAAATGCCATATTTACAGGTACATTTGTTCTTTGTAGAAGGCATATTAAGCTCTTTTCTTTTAGAAAAACCACAAAACAATGATCAAGTTTACTTGTTTAATTTTGCCCTGGAGCTATACAGAGTCATACCAGAACATTATGACCACCCCTGATTTGGAATGAACTTGGCCTGGGATGTCAGTGACAGGGCTTGTTGCATGCATAAATAAGCGAGCAGAACAGTCTAGGGTTGCAACGGTCTGAGATTTTCATGGTATGATAACAAACTCTGAAAATATCACGGTTATCGCGGTCTTTCACAAAAAATTATTATAAGTTACAATGAATGTTAAATAAATAACAACAAAAGCTTTTTTTTAACAAACAATTTATTGTAGCCAAAACTTTGAACTATCTTTAATGACAGTAGTGTATAAAATGTCTCATTAAAAAAAGAGCCAAAACATAAGGACCATCTTTTGCACTGTGTAAATATAAATAGTTCATAAACGTTTTCATAATAAGTGTATATATGTATCAACTGCTGCTTAACATAGTATTACCTGGTGATTACCTGGTAGTAGTATTAACATAGTATTAAGATGCTAGAAGTGGTATTGTTTACGTCGATACAAATGTCTTCAAGAACCATCATGTTAATAAAATAGGTGTGCTGTCACTTTAAGAGCTAATAAGCTCCGGTGGGGCTGGAGTGAACAAGTGGTTCAGAATAAGCAGCAGTAAAATTCTGGTAGCTCTGGTTTTCTTACCAAGCATAGCTGTTACGATTTGTGTTGCATCTTTGGAACAACCTAATCATGGTTTAAAGATTTTATTTTTAGATATATATTTTAGAAGATATTATTTTCCCTTTATTACTGGTATTCAACAAATGGCCACAATATGATAACCGTGTATTTTAATACTGTGGTATACCGTGAAACCGTTTACCTCTACAACCCAATCATCATGGATAAAGGACGTGATGTGACTGCTGTCCAAACGGGCATTATAATAGGGTACCGGGTGAAGCATGGTGGTGGTAGCATCTCAGAAGCCACTAAGTTTGTAAAATATTCTAGTGCTGCTGAAGTGAAGATGTACTGAGAATGGACTTTGAGTGTCTCCTAGGGTTGCCACCCATCCCGTAAAATATGGAATCGTTCCGTATTTGTAAATTAAAGTCGCGTTCCGTATTGAACAAATGTGGGATGCGCTTTGTTCCGTATTTTTATCAAAGGGGGTGAAATAAGGTTGAACTGAGACAGAACGATATGTGTGAATCTGCTGCTGTCTCTCTCACCCTCTCTGTCGTGTTTCAGCAGAGTGTGTGTGAGTGATGGGTCGTTGGCCAACGCAACGGCTCTTAGAGTCGACTCTTTGAAGTGAGCGATCAGAGCCGAGTCGTGTCTGGGAACCAGATTCATTTCCCCCTCTTGAAGTCACACAGGATTGGTCAGTTACACCATTTAAGGTGGGGGGTCTCGCTATATTAGTATTAACTATAATTGTTGGATGTGCACACACAAAGAGAGAAGCTACAAAAACTCTCTGCATATGACAAAAAATTGCATAAGTATAAATAAATAAATGCACATATAAAAACGAAATAATTACACACTAAAAATAAATTAATAAATACATTTTGTCATGAAAAAGGACATGAACATTTATAAGAGGAATCTATTTCTACACTTCCATACATAAAAAATTATTTGCATCACTTTTGAAATCCAAAACAGACAACAAAATTATCTTATTAAAAAAATCACTGAAACATGGTCATCAGTATGGAAAGTGTTGGGGGACATGTGATTTTTCTTTTTGCATGATACATGTACTACTGCCTGTATTGTAACCGTAATTGACTTTTTTTACTTATTATGCCCTTTTCCTTTATTAATTAATCATCATTTTGTGATATTGTGAACTATGTGACCATGTTGCAGCCAGATACATACATATTTCTTTTCTTTTAGTTTTTGTTCTGTTCTTTCTGTAAAAGGCAAATCTATTTTATTTTATTTTATTTTAGAAAAAAATAATGATTTCAGTTGTTTTTACATTTCTAAGTTTATTTCATTTCATTCACTGATGAATTGATATTATTTTATTACTAGCTTAAGCTAAGCAGCAAAAGAAGAAGAAGAAAATCTTTTGATTTGGGAGCTATAAGTAAACCAAGCCATAAAAGCCCAAATCACTAGTGTGAGGCGTGACCAATGAAAGCATTGTCTGCATTGCTAAGATACACCTGAAAATGGTGCGTGACTTTAAATAGTAACATCTACCGAAGGCAATTTTAGTCCGCTTTATAATGTTTCTCTGACAGTGTAAGACCTTTTATTATATAGGTGCAACATTCAAGCCACACCACACCCGCAACAGAATACCCCCCCTCACATACACTCCAACCCCAACCCCCCCCCCCCCAACCCGGCCAGGGGTGTCCTTTATTTCAAAATCTGAAAGGTGGCAACCCTAGTGTCTCCCAACAGCATGACTGTGGTGCCCCATGGCCAGTGATGTCAGAGAGGAACATTAACACTGGTGAGTGTTACAGCGCAATCAACAACATAGTGGACCAGTTAACCTCCATAATTAACACAGGAGCAACAAGGACAGTGTCAGAGATCACCACTGAGCGAACACTGTTATGTCTAGGCTTGTGAGTTCCCATCATTAAGGAGGTGATCATAATATTGTGATGTGACTGTATAGATTAGCATTTGTCAGCATTAGCTTACTGATGCCTAAATCATCACTCACTTCTGTGTTGAGTTCACCCAGAGATCTTATTTACATATGAGACATTTTGGTAACAAAGACATTGCTGAGAGGACTCAACATTTCAAGGCAACATGACGCATTAAGATTTTTGAGTTTTCTCAGCAGCGGCTTCATACTGAGCTGCATTCGTTTAGCCAACTTAGATTTGTTCAGGCTGGCACTAAATTACGGTTTTCACACTGCTGTGGTGGGGCTTGTCTGGGTGGAAAACCAAACCCCTGTCAGTTGGTTGGAGGGCACCAGTGTTTTTCAATCAAGCAACAAAGTGTCAAAATGTTCCTTTGGGGAAAAGGAATAAAAATAAAATTAAGAACAATATTTTGATTTTTTTTAAAAATTATAAATAAAATACTAATAGTAAGTGAAACCCCAGTAATATCTTTATTTACTTGTTCTATAATGCCTTAGTATTTACAAAGACTGTTTTCTGTTAGAATAAATAGGCAGGGACAGTTCTGCATGCATACTCTCACACACACACACACACACACAGGTTGAGCAGGTGTAGAGGGATGTAGGGGCGGTGTGTATGTGTGGAGGTTGCAGTGAGGATCGCTGTGGAAGAGTAATTCTTTTAGACAGCAGCATATTCCTGCCTTTCATACACACTGACAATGGCTGCTTACTGCAGGTAAACACACACACACACACACACACTCAGCCTGCAGGCAGGAGCAGACAGCACAGGGAGATAGATGGTGAAGGCAGGGATCATCCTTCCCTTAGACAGTGCACCCGATAACATGCACACATGCACTCACACTAGTCAAATGCACATACACGTCAAAGCATCCTAAAAATACAAAAAAAAAAAAAAACTTTTATGGGTAAAAAAAAAATCAAATTCACCCACTTCCTCTTCTTACTGCAGATGTAGCCGATCAGCCTGGAACTGGAACTACAAAGCTAACATTGTTAACAATCACTAAAACTCAGTGGCCTATACAGCCCAGTCATTTCTGTCTACTGCTGGATGGAACTCAAAATTTCAAGTCAGCCTGATGCGTTAAGCATGAGACTGACAATAAAACATTTTATTGAGGAAAAATAAATCTATCTTAAATTTGACGTGTTATTATTGAGTGTTACACACTAAAAGTACTTCCTGCAGTACTCCAAGAACTCCATTTAGTGAGGAACGGACACATAATGATTAAGGTATGTGAGAAAGGGGAGGGGGAACTCTGGGCTGAAACAGACCCTGCCCTCTTTTTGGATTGACAGATGAGTGAGAAGGAGACTTGAGAGAAGTTATGGATAGTCAGAAGAATTCAGAGGCACCAGGTGGTGATGTAGTTTCATAGTTTAGATCAGGTGTGCACAATACGTCGATCGCGATCTACCGGTCGATCGCAAAGGTAGTGTGGGTAACTCACATGGCATTTAAAAAAACAGACGTCAGCCTACCATCCGTCCTCGCTATAAAACATCTTATTTGATTGACATACAGGGAGACTGGTCGAGCACTAGGACCCAGCAGGATTCCAAGCTGCTCAATCTGAAAATCCTTTTTCACTTTAGACCGCGCACAAGCTCATTCAATTGGCTCTGCCATTTCTTGCTAACGTGTGATTGGCCGTCTCCGCTATCGCTTCATAAAACAGCATCTGGACTGTAAACAGTGTTTTTCAAGTTGGCCAGCAGTCCGTGTTCTCCTGTCACTGTAAGTTCTTAACTTGTATGTTTGTTCTGCCTGTGTAAGAAACCTAAAACTGAGCATTTCCACACGGAGTGGAGGACTTTTTTACTGTCATTTTTGACTTTGTTTGCTTTGACTGCATTATACAGCATCAGCCTTTTCACACGTGAAGATCATTAAGTCCAAGTATGGTTCCACTATGACTGATGATCATTTGGAGGTTTGCTTGAGGCTGGCTATCAGCAACTAATGTCCAGACTATGAATCCCTGACTGATTCCATTCAGTGCAAGTCATCAGAGTAAAGTAGGCTAATGACAAAACATGTACACAGTTGTGTTGTGTAATATGGGTTCGTGTTCAAGATACACCAGCATACACTGTACACATAAATTGTCAGTATATTTATAAATAAATATATGTCTTGCATTTTTATATTAGGTAGATCATTTTGACTTAGTCATCAAATAAGTAGCTCGCAGGCTGAAAAAGTGTGTGCACCCCTGCTTTAGATGATGTAGCTACCATTCATGAAGGGGTGGCATCAAAACAAGCAAAATGTAGAGATTTAACTCAGATTCATCTTCACGGCCATTTGAGATATTTGTATGCTTGTGTTTGCAGTTCAGAGATGCTGGGAAAGCTGTAATCTTAATTTTAGTTTATTAATTTCTGTTCTAAAAATGTGCTACTGGATCTAGATGTTCAGTTGTACAATCAAGCTTTTTCACAGTACAGAGTCACCATTGCTTTACACAAGCTGACCACTTTCAGGGAAATTTTGTCCCAGTTATCGTTCATCTGCCCGGTTTTGGTCAGTGTGCCCACGTGACTCACCACTATTTAAAACAAAGCATCCACCCACATGTTCATCACTCACTCATGCATTTGTTGTTCATTTTGGCTTTGTTTCTCGTTGCTTCTCTGGCTTTGTTTCTTGTTGTTTCTCTGGCTTTGTTTCTTGTTTCTCTGGCTTTGTTTCTCATTGTTTCGCTAGCTTTGTTTCTTGTTTCTCTAGCTTTGTTTCTTGTTTCTCTGGCTTTGTTTCTTGTTTCTCTGGCATTGTTTCTCATTGTTTCTCTGGCATTGTTTTTCATTGTTTCTCTAGCTTTGTTTCTTGTTTCTCTGGCATTGTTTCTCATTGTTTCTCTGGCTTTGTTTGTTTCTCATTGTTCCTCTGGATTTGTTTCTCGTTGTTTCTCTAGCTTTGTTTCTTGTTTCTCTGGCTTTGTTTCTTGTTTCTCTGGCATTGTTTCTCATTGTTTCTCTGGCATTGTTTCTCATTGTTTCTCTGGCTTTGTTTCTTGCTTCTCTGGCTTTGTTTCTTATTGTTTCTCTGGCATTGTTTCTCATTGTTTCTCTGGCATTGTTTCTCATTGTTTCTCTGGCTTTGTTTCTTGCTTCTCTGGCTTTGTTTCTCATTGTTTCTCTGGCTTTGTTTCTTGTTTTTCTGGCATTGTTTCTCTAGCTTTGTTTCTTGTTTCTCTGGCTTTCTTTCTCATTGTTTCTCTGGTGGTGTTTCTCATTGTTTCTCTAACTTTGTTTCTTGTTTCTCTGGCATTGTCTCTCATTGTTTCTCTGGCTTTGTTTCTCATTGTTTCTCTGGCATTGCTTCTCATTGTTTCTCTCGCTTTGTTTCTTGTTTCTCTGGCATTGTTTCTCATTGTTTCTCTGGCTTTGTTTCTCATTGTTTCTCTGGCTTTGTTTCTTGTTTCTCTGGCATTGTTTCTCATTGTTTCTCTGGCTTTGTTTCTCATTGTTTCTCTGGCATTGCTTCTCATTGTTTCTCTGGCTTTGTTTCTTGTTTCTCTGGCATTGTTTCTTGTTGTTTCTCTGGCTTTGTTTCTTGTTTCTCTGGCATTGTTTCTCATTGTTTCTCTAGCTATGTTTCTTGTTTCTCTGGCTTTCTTTCTCATTGTTTCTCTGGTGGTGTTTCTCATTGTTTCTCTGGCTTTGTTTCTCTTTGTGTCTCTGGCTTTGTTTCCCTTTATTAATGCTCTAAACCAACTAAAACACATCAGCAATGAAAAACACAACTGTAGCGACAGCGCACAGCACTACTGCTCGAAAACCGGTGCGAAAACAAATAGTGGCTGAGAACCCTGAGAACGGGTCTATAAAACAAAGGCTGCGGCTGGACCACAGTGGCATGCTCTAAAACAGAGTGATGTTAAATGTTGAATTATGAATTTCATTAGTCTTTTGTATTTATTTCTCATTGTTTTCTGTATGTAAAACTATAGTTATTCTATATAAAATGTATATTTTGTTAATATTTTGGATTGTCTGGAACAGATCAATTGGATTAACATTATTTCTTATGGGACATATTGCTTCACTTATTGTTCACTGTTGTTATCATCAGGCACTTTAGAACAGATTAATGACAAAAACCTCCACTGGATATGTATATATATATTCATATACATATGTAGAATTCACTCCATAATTATTGTAAAAATAATTACAATTAATTCACCTTTTCATGAATTTGTGCAATTTCAAACAAAAAATAATATTTGGAAAACAATTTTCCTGTCTAATCACAAATATAAGCACCCGGAGTTTGCTAAACACTACTGGAATCATGTTCTTTCACCATATAAAATTAAAATTGAGGTTTTTAGCAACAGGCACTCAAGGTGGATCTGGCCTAAAATCTACCTGTATAACTACCTGATGCCCACTGTTAAGTATGGTAGAAAGTCTGTGTCTGAGCTGTAGTTTCCTCCAATGGCCCTGGGAACTTTGTTAGGGTACATTGCATCATGGGCTTCATGAAATATCATAACATTTTATATCAAAATCTGTCTACTGCTGCCAAGAAATGGGATCTTCCAGCAGGACAATGACCCAAAACATATGTCCATCCTTAAATTTAGGAGTTTATAGGTGAAGATTAAGTGGCAAAGACCGTTTGAACCAAGTATTAAATGAAGGAGAGCCAATAATCACGGCTCATGTGGTTTCATCAGGATTTACTGCAGTTAAATGTTTCTCTTTTTTCAGTGAGATTATGCTAATTCACCTTTGTTATCTTTACCAGGGGTGCCAATGATTGTGAAGAGGAGTGTACCGTAAGCATCAATCTGTCAAATATGTCACATGCATTTATTTGTTTTCGCAACTTTAATGGCCACCAGTGTAGTGACGTATATGATAAATGACAACTTTTCATCAAATTCAAAATATCTCATTATTAAGATTTTCAGAGAATTCATCGACAGTCATTTAAAGCACAAATCTGTTGTTACTGGTGGTAACTGAAGCTTCTAAGGGTTCAAAAAAACGTGTCTGGGAGGAAAATCATGTAAAATAATCGTTCTGGGCCCTTTTTCTTTCCTCATCTTCAGCTGGCAAGTCGTATTACGTCTCAGTTTCATTAACAGCTATTGAATTGCAATTGAACACAATTTAGCTGCTGTGACGATCATTTCAGAAAGTTAAACTGTGTGTCTGACTGTGGAACAAAGGAAATCAAATAATACTCCTCGCAGAGACATTCATATTCACCCGTTCTTTCCCTTTCTATTCATCCTTTCAAACTCCTCTACCACAATGGCTATTCAAGAGCATATTCCAAGGACTAGTTCTATGTAAGGTTTAATCATTTGACAGCCATTGTGGACTCACTCAGCATTATTGTAATGGTACCGTAATATATTTGGGGCCTAAAGTAATACGAACTTTTTTAAGTCATTGAAATGCGTTACAGAAGCCATGTCACAGCAATACACTACTGACATCCATACAGAGATTACAACTTTCTCAGTCAGCCTGACTTCAGTGAGCATTATCGTTAGTCAAGTACATGCAAGCAAAACATTAAAAAGCATCATTAGCACTTCTACACAAAATCCATTTCAACCCGTTCTACCTTCTCAATTTAACATTAACAAGTTTTGCATATATTTGAATAAATTATGTATATGCACCTTTAACATCCTAATTTTTGCCAATTAACCCAACCCAATAGTGGCTCTCCCCATCACTTTGCACTGTCCCTGACTCTAGGAGGGTGAATACAGACTCCTCTGTTGCGTGTGATGTGGCCACCGGCTCTTTTCTAACTACCGCTGATACACCATCACTGGGGAGCCAACACGCTTGGAGAAAAGTGCAGGATTCCCAGTTCTGAATGGACCAATCAGTAGATGCCTGAGCCAGCAGACATTGCAATGTGTGAGTGATAGAGAGAGAGAGAGTGCCATCTACCTGTCCAGAGAGAGCACTGCCAATTTTGCTCTCTTGGGCCCCGGCTGTTGATGGCAAACAGCATGACCGGGATTCAAACTTCTTTTTTTTTTAAAGATCACACATTTTTTTTATTTACACTTTAAACATACAGTGAAATAGCACACTTACAATTACATCACACTCATCTGTAGCGCAACAGCACTAATGGTTTTTCATCATCTGATCCAGTTTATTCCTTGTGGTAGCTATGATGCTGCTGATTCAGACAAAAACATGTTGCATTTCTGACCTCTAGTGGATGTTTTTTAGCCTAACATACCTCTACCGATTGGTAGAGACGGCACATTCACACTGTGTAAGTTCAGCATCTTCTTCAAGAAGATTTACTCACTTAAATGTGCTCTACCAAACGGTTGAGCAGGATATTAAAAGGTTGTGGATGCAAATGAAACAGTAACATTACACTGTGGAACTTTTGTAAAGCCCAAATAATAGCTTAGGCTTTAATTAGCTTCAATCACTGAACTCAACCAGCCTGAGTTTAAGAGATGCTTAAATACTTAAATATGGGATAAATATGTAATTCCTTTTGCACAAATCTTTTGCTCAGCAAAAATATACACAGTTTAATCAGAAAATGATGACCACCTAGATATAACACTTTCTTTGTTGCTTCTGTGTTCATTATAGAGGTTAACTGGTCCACTGTGGTGTCATTTGCTGTGTACTGGGAGTTCTAGCAATAGCTTGTGAACACCACTGTTATACTGTTAGGAGGCACTCGATGTTCAAGAAGTCCAGTCTCAGTACACCTTCACTACAGCAGCTCTAGAACATTCTACAGTTAGTGGTTCTGAGATGCCGCCATCACTATGTTTCACCTGGTACCCTATTATCATGGACATCATTTAAATCTGGGTCATAATATTCTGATATTATTGTGTACTTTCAAACTGATTACCTGGAATATAAACCGGTTTATTTGTATAAACACTTCCAGCTGTAGAAACATTTAAAATCATTCATTAATCAACATTCAATCATCATTAGTGGGCTCTCTGTTGTTCCTACGATCCTGTTTGGCTCTTACCTGGTTTTTGACTACGATTTTGGACTCCCCTTTTGAGTAAATCTGCTCTATATTTATATATACTTTACTACCAACCATCCATCCATCCAACATCTTATCTGCTTAATCTGAACCAGGGACTAACCATAGTAGTTAGTCCCCTACCCTCTCAATGGGCACAAGGCAGGGCATTACAGACTATCCTAGCTGAGCCAAGGACAGGGCGCTTGTCCATCGCTGGGTGCACACACACAGATAACATAGAATACCCAATTCACCTGATCTCCATGTTTTTGGACTGTGGGAGGAAACCTACGCCAACATGGGGAGAACATGGAGACTCACCCAGATGGGGACTTGGACCCAAGACCTATGCACTGAGAGGTGAGCATGTTAACCATCATGTCGCCCCCTAACAACTCTAACATTTCCAGGCTGTCAAATATTATCATTCATTGATTTGGTCTGTCTTTAAGGCTGTATCAGAATACTTGTAGCCTTTTTTAGAAAGAACAAAAGGCCTGAGCTGGCCTTCCTCTTTCCTCCATCATGCAGTCTCGCCCATCTTCCTAAGACTCTCTTCAGACTAATAGACAAATGTTGCCACTGCTTCTCTTGTTTTGTTCATCAAATTTGAGAACTTTGCTTGAATTACAGGTCATAGTTTTTGCACTGTGCCACCACCGTTCTTGAATGGGAGCAAATTTTATAAAAACAGACCTGGCACCTAACTGAGATTTTTTTTAAGCCTTTAACCCCAGACAGCCAGTGAAAGAGAGGATTTAATTGGGACTTGGCTTTTAATTGAAGTTATATATGTTGTGTGAAGACGAAGTACAAATGTATATGAAATGTGAAAGCCCAGAAAGTTTTCTGTACCACGTGTAGGCTATAGACTCTACAGTGCATTTTCTATCACCAGAGCCCTGCTTGCTTTGGCCTTTATTCGGCCACAGCCGAGGTCCTCGGTGTGGCTGAGAGGGCAGCACTTAGCTTATGAGTTTCCAGTCTCTAAAGAGCTTCAAACACACCATCAGTGGGTGCTGCAAAAAAGTCCCAGTCAGAATGAAAATGTGGGTTAGAATCGCAGCCCTGAGTGGTGAGAACTCTTTCACAAGCAGCAAATGGCCTTTTTCAACTTTAATGTTCGTAAACGTATGTTTCATTGCAAACGCAAATGGAAAAATCATATTTAAATCGAGAGGTGGGCAGGCGGATGGGTCATGTGGGCCCATTGCGACCACAATAAATGATCAAATAGGACTCAGTAAAGCTGGATCTCAGGATCATAAGGTTATGGGTGTTGGCTATATCAAATATAAATTAGAGTAATTTATTCAAAAAAGACTGAATTTATGGGTGAAAACGGAATATTGACCAATGTTATCACCCAACCCTACTGGATGTCATGGAGGTTTTCCTTTAAGCTGGACTCAACGGCGGGTTCAGCACCTATTCAGTCCACTCAGATATTCATTACTAAGATGGGCACAACATTCATATGAAAGCTGAGTATTTTCAGCTGTAAATGAAAGATTGTGCTTCACATGTGCCATAATTGTATATTATAGTTTTGGGATAAGTGTTTCAACAGTGTGTTGATTTTTGACTGCATCCCTTATTGAAGTTTGAGTCCCAAACAAATAGAACTGAGCACTCAGAGGTCTGCACTTCCACAAGACTTGCGGGACACAATATTTTGCAGCGCGGGAATAAATTAAATTGTTATTGGCGGGTGTGGGCGGTCAATCGGTCCAGACGATGCTAAAGCATACATATAGAGAAATCCCGCAAACGAATAAAGTCGAGAAAATGATAATAAACATGCAATGATTACCCTGCACAATGAACATAAACAACTAATCAGTCAGTAAGAAAGTCATAAACTCATTCAAACTATTGGCGGAGCATCACATGAACATGAAATGTGCGTTATTGTATTACCGAAACAGCCTGTAGATGGTCAGCTTTAGTTTTAACTGTGAAAATGTTGTTTAAGTGCACTTGGACTGACAAACAGATACACAGTGGGCAATTTCAGCATCTCCAGTTCACCTGACAACATGTTTGTGAGAGGAAGGCAGAGCTGTCCACTGCCCCTCTGTGCTGCCCTAATAATAATTCATCATAACCTAAATAATATTTCGCTGTTTTAATAAATACAATTTATTTATGCAGGTACATTTCAAGCACTCTGTCTAGTTAATCAGATTCATGTTAGGACTGTGGGCAGGAGGCAGGACAAACGCTGATTTTTGGCGGGAAAACAAGTGGGAACGGATATTTAAAAAACGGTCCCACACAGAGCTCTACAATCAGTTATTGTGTTACTGAAGGCGCCCTCTTGTGGCACAAATCTGAGTTGCAAGATGAACTTACATCATGTCCCTTCGGTGCTGTGCAGCCTGAAATAAATGGTACTAAAATGTAAAAGCTAAACATCTATAAGCTTTTTAGTGTTTAGCAGTACATTTTAAACATGTTGCATTGATGTAATGAAGCTGCTGTATACAATCCTTTCATGGACAATATGGAGGTTCTCGTTTCCCAGTAACTGGTTGGAGGCACGTTTTTTTATGCTTTAGAGACAGAAGGATCTTCTATCCAGAAAACCAGTATGATGATAAGGTTCTGATAACCAAATAATGTGGAGTGGAGGTCTTGTTTAGTACACTACAGCAGCATCACAGGATTATGTGATCTATCAATTTATAATTAGTTGACCAGAGGAGGATGGGCCCCTGAGTTCGGTTCCTCCTAAGGTTTCTTCCTCCAGCTCTGAGGGAGTTTTTCCTTGCCACTGTCACCGTTGGCTCACTCACTGGGGCTTTTTTTTTGTTATTACTAACCCTTTAAAGCTGCTTTGTGACATCAGTTGTAAAATTTATAAATAAATTTGACTTGACTTGACTAGTAGTCAATGGATGGGAAGTTTTTGGTTCTAGATAACCAGCTGTAAGACAATGTTTCCTTGTGGCGTAGAGTACAAGAAGGTTTTGACTTCTTGCCAAGTCAGATGATAAGTAAGCTTCTGTTTCTTGTTAATTATCCAGAGTATTAAGAGTGTTGTATCTCATGTTAACTAGTCAGAAGATGAGTAGTCTACAGCCAGAGGATGATGCCAGTCCACTCAGAGACCAATTCTTACTACTTGGCTCGAACAGTGTAGTAGGAAACAAACACTGAATTATTATGCATACTATTTGTGCCTCTCTAAATAATGTATTTTTGGGGAAAATCCAATTCCACCCAGTTGTGCATTGGAGGGTGATGCTCCATCACTACCAGCTTCGCTTCTACTTTTGTTCTAGAGAGTGCTGCCATGTCAAGAGCCAACATCACCTCCTGCTGTCCTGCTGTTCAGAAAGCTCTGTTTGGAACGCTGGGGGCTGTCATCCAACCACATCCTACACCTGGAGTGTAAACAGACCCTCTAAACTCATTCCAAAAAATGCTTCAGACTGATTTCATCCAGTTCTATTAGTGTTTTCATTCGGAGCTAATGGAGCATGTCATTGGGAGAGCGTGAGTGAGAGGAGGGGAATAAGTGAACAAAAACGAGTGAATTAATTATATTTTCTCAGCCCTTAGCTACACAAGTCCCTCAGGCAGCATTTAGTCAGGAGTTAGACGAATGTGACTGTAAGTGTGCACTAAAGCAATTATATCATCAAATGAATTGATGTTTGGAAGCATCTCAGTTGAGAGAATAATATTGAATTGTCAGCACTCCATTTCTTAAACGGAGGATATGATGATATGTTTACATAAGTGTATTGTGTGTAACAGGTGTGTTTTCCAACTTTAACACCAACATTGCCCCTTGGGATCCATTCTTCCATTTCGTCATCTGTGTGCATACATTACATTAACATTTCTGCCAAAACTAAACTATGGCTTATGAATTTTTATATAATTTGGTTATAAAATAAGTCTCTTTATAACAATACCCAGAAGACCATGTGACCAGTGTATGGCTGCAAAGACTCTCTCAGATCATCAAGCTCTAAACAGCTTAAACATGTTGAACTTGAGGGTCCTAAAGGAAGATGATGGTCAACAACAAGATGGGTGGATACAATCAGAGGGATGATGAATGAGCCCTCAAAAATATACATCTATCCATCCATTATCTCATCCATGTAATCTTGATCAAGGTCGCAGTTAGTCCCCTAGCTCCTCTTCGGGCACAGGGCAAGGCATTACACCATCCTAACTAAGCTCAGGACAGGGTGCCAATCCATTGCTGGGCACTCACACTTTAGAGTACCCAATTCACCTGAGCGCCATGTTTTTGGACACGCAGACACAAGGAGAACATGGAAATGCCACCCAGATGGGGACTTGAACCCAAGAACTCAGGGCTGAGAGGCGATCATCCTAACCACCAAGTCACTGTGCCACCCTGCCTAGAAACCCAAACTGGAGAAACACTCTCCATATCATCGCCAGGGGTTGGATTCAACTTAATAACAATAATAAACCCTTCTTTCAACTCTAACTAGACGGTTAGACTTTGTTAGCCTCATGCAATAATTTCTGGCTGTCCATCAACTTTAATTGGTGGATTGTAAGTTTTGGACCATTGTCAGTAGGTACATCAATGTTTCAAAATCCAGTAGAAAGCCTCGCCTGGACAGTAGAGACAGTTACTCCAACAAAAGCAGGATACAATGTTTTTTAACACCCTTGTTTGAATGAGCAGCTGTCCTGATACTTTTGTCCAAATATAGTGTAACTCTGACACTGTGTTTAATGATCATCCCTGACAAAGCCTGGTAAGTACCTGTGGCTGACCACTGCAAACAAAAACATGATGGATAAGCCCTGTGTTTAATGTTTCACGATTTTACACCTTTCTGCCATGTGGCAAGCACCAGATGGGCACAACACCCACTGACACCAGGCTGGCACTGAGAGAAACTATGCCAGCCTGCAGCTCTGATCAGCAGCGCAGACATAAACCAGTACAATAACACACTGACAGCAGGATTTACTCACAGACACACACACATGCACACACACACACACAGAGGTTAAGTGTAACCAGATAAAAGGAAAATAAATTTATATGATGAGAAATCTGCAGTCATTTAGGAGTCAAAAGTAATCTACAACCTCCTGGAATGTGGTCACATCTGCAGACAAGGATTCCCCTCCATGTCACCAGAGGTCGCTATCATCTCAGGACTGAGCTCTATTGTAGCTGTTCTAACTTTTACTACTCACTCAGTCTCTTGGGTTAAAAAACAGATGTATTCTACCTTAATTACAAATGCAATAGTCCTGCCCAGTGCCCACTGAAGGGGTATGGGGACTAATTGCGACCCTGACCAAGATTAAGAAAATGGATGAATTATATAACATTGTGGATTACCCAATAGGAATGTCCTGCTGCTCTTTTCTCATTGGTTTTTGAGCCGTGTTCATGCACTGTCCACTTCATTAGGTAGACATACTTTGTATCTACACCCATTTTATCAGCTCTATAGGTGCACTTCGTAGTTCTACAATTACAGACTGTCGTCCATCTGTTTCTCTGTATACATTCACTCTGTTCTTCAATGGTCAGGACCCTCATAGAGCAGCTATAATTTGAGTGGTGGATCATTCTCAGGACTGCAGTGACACTGACATGGTTGTGATGTGGTCAATGGAGTTGATAAAATGGACAATAAGTGTAGATACAAGATATGTGTACCTAATGAAGTGGCCAATGAGTGTATACTTAATATATGTATGTATATACATGCTCTGCATCACTTGCAAAAGTTGTCCTTCTAGCAGTGAGGTACCACTGTTATGCTGTTGGGAGGCTAAATGTACAAGAAGTCCATTCTTCTACAGCAGCTCTAGAACATCCCAAGAAGTTAGCAGTTATGCTACCACCCTTCACCTGGTACCCTATTATTATCAGTTAGATCACGTCCTTTACCCATGATGATGGTTTTACACTCTGCTACAACTGACTGGTGTGCTCATTTGTTTATAACCCTGTTACGTGACCTTCCAGGATATCTTCATCCTGAGAAAACACCCCTCAGTTATTGGATTTCCAATTGAAATGGTCAATAAGTTATTATTAGCTCAGGGGATCATAACTTTTTTAATATTAATACTTAAAACTTTCCTCTTTGAGAGAGGACAGGTTCAAGTTCCACTCTTCAGATCTGAAAAAGTCCACAGGTGTCTCTGTCCACCCTTCCACTCTAAGAAGACAACTTAATGAAAGAACATGTAGCTGTCAAGAAGCCATTACTGAGAAAAGGCAATGTTGCAGGAGAACACCTAAACTTGACATCTGACATATGGTGTCAGGTTTTATGACTGAAGACATCATTGAATGTGTTTGAGATTACTTGAGAAGTAGAAAATGCAGAAAACTTTTAAAACAAGTGAAAGCGTTTGCACAGAGAGGAGTCTGACCTCTGCATTTAACCCATCTGTGAGCACACTTGGCCAGAGCAGTGGGCAGCCCTATGCACAGTGCCGGGGGGCCGCTGGGGGTTAGGTGTCTTACTCAAAGACACTTTAGCCATGTGCTATTGTTCAGCAGATTAAACCAGCAGTCCTGCCATCCCAAGCCTGCTTTTAACCTATTTTTTATTTTTGCCAATTTTTATCCCCTTCCCAATGTAGTAGTAGTAGCCAATTAGCCCATCCCCTCTGTTAGGACTCTCCCCATCACTTTACACTGTCCCTGACTCTAGGAGGGTGAAGACATGCACAAGCCTCCTCCATGGCGTGTGATGCGTCCACCACCTCTTTTTGAACTACCGCTGCTACACCGTCACTGAAGAGCCAAAGTGCTCGGAGGAAAGCGCAGGGTTCCCAGCTCCGAATGGACCAATCAGTAGATGCCTAAGCCAGCAGACATTTTTGTTCTCTCTTTTGATGACAAACAGCATGACCACGATTTGAACTCATGATCCTCTGGTCATAATGTCAGCGTCTTAGCCTGCTAAGCCGCTCAGGGCCCTGCTTCTCTAACCTTTAGGCCCCCAAACTTCTTTGTGCTCAGCTAATTGTTTCTTTTACGTTCACAGTGGCAGCAAGATGAGCTGAAAGCCAAAGTCCTCTTCTACATCAAATAAACCCGCTCACCCAGACAGGGACTTGAACCCTGAAACCTCAAAATAAAAGTATGGAAGCAGAAGCGTAAGTTCTGCAATAAAAACTAAAGCTTCAGTGCTCATCAGTGTTTACTTAAACTAGTGCTACATCACCCATTCATTTGGCTTCTTGGCCAATCACAAGCTACTACTAGAGTTTAAACAAAGCAATTTGCCCCTGCAGGCATCATCATCCTCCTTCCTCCCCACCACCAGTGGAGGTTTGCCTCGGTCCTGTTGCCTGGGGGTGGCTCTGCCTCTGCCACCCATCCGTCCAGCAGTATCTGCTCTTGACTGCCAAAGACCCTAAAATTTACTTCTCACTAATATCCTTTTCTGAGTTTTTATGGCAGAACTGATGTTCTACCAACTGAGCCATCCAGGCTCACATAGTGAACTTTCCAAGTCTTGTCAAAAGAACAAAAAGTGAAATAACAGCAAAGGCTGGACACACGGAGTGCTAACTATTAAATATTACATTTACTTGTGTCTTCCTGCTTCTTTTCCCAGTGCAGATAAACAAAAAATATGTATGGCTGCTATTACTACAAATTAAATACAAGTTGGACTCCACTAAATTTGCAATTACCAAGAAAAACAGGAGTATTCACCACAGGTGGCAATATCAGCTTTGACACTGGCATGAAGAGAAAAAGATGCTGGAAGCATGTTTGCAAAATGCCAAGCAAATTAACGCATGCCCAAAATTATTCTGTGGTACCTTCTGGTGGTCACTGGCACCCCAGTATTTCTGCGACCATGTCCCAGATTTGCCCAGTGGGGGGTGAAATTGGTGCCATTGACCAGGAATGTCTATAGATTCTAGCACCTCTGTGATGTATCGCTGGCTTTGCAAGGTATCATCAGTGTGAATAAGATGCATTGTAGTACATGACAGTAAGAAAATCATGTGAAGTGTATAAATGTGTCCACTCTATTCAAGAAGAGCCTCATTTCTGGGGAAAATCTGTGTGGCTGTGCAGATTTGGAAGGCTGTGAGACTTCTACCAGCAGGACGTGGCTTGAAGAGTTGTGCCCAGGACGAGAAGGGTCAGTTATAATCTTGCCAGCATGCTTTGTGATCCTGCTGTTGTAGATGTCCTGAAGGGTTGCCACTCTACATCCAGACTCTCTGCAGACTTTACCATGCATTGGTTTCTGTTGCATCTGGTTTAATTTATTCAACCAGCACAAATTAAACATTATTTACTGTGCTTTCTTAGTGATGGAGACTTCTCTGTTTATGGTGGTACCCAGGAACTTGAATGAGTCACCACAGAGCCACTGATTTTGAAGGCAGGTAGGGAAGGTTAGATTGAATGAAACTCAACATCTCTACAGTCTTTTGAATCAGGGAGTTATGACTGCATCCGTTCACTAGCTGCTTAATGTACTTTCTGTAGATGAACCAATCGCCATTGGTTCTGAGGCTCACTATGGTGCCGTCATCTGCAAACTTCACTATAATCACAGATGGCTCCTTGTAGGGCTGGCGCTCCACATACATGGACTACACACTGTGCGTGGGGCCTCATTTGTGGATGGGGGCACCACCTAAAACTTTGCTGCGCACCCCCACCATTCCCAGTCCGAGAATGTTTTGAGCAAAAATTCTTTCTTCAAAAACGCTTCTGCCCACCGAACAATGGCCCCGCTCATGATGGATTTTGATCTCACAAGAGGGTGGGATGCACATGGGAGGTGGAGACTTGTGTGCTGGAGGGAGGCAGGATGGGGCACATAAAGCATTTGTGCTTAAGGCACCCACATGCCTAGCACCGGTACTGGTTCCTTGGAGTTTCTGTACTCCACATTTAATTCCTAGACACACCTGCTGTGCCCCATTTGTGAGGACGTTCTACAGATGTAATCTGGTATAAATAGTAAAGACAATCTAAAGTACAGATGCTATGGGACTGTGGTGTTAAATGCCAAGCTGAAGTCTGCAAACAGAGCTGAAGCATAGGTTCCTGGACTGTGAATGTGCTTTAGCAGGGTTGCCAACTTTAGCTAAGACTGAGCTTTGCAGACATTCCAACCTACAAAAACCAACCCATCTACAAAGCTGTTCAGCTAGGGTGATGCTGTTCAGTTTGGATGAAAAGTGTGAGAAAAGGAATGTGTGGTGTGAGATTTGAGCTCATTCAATGAGTCTCACTGCCAATGTATGAGTGTTGGCAACTCTAGCTTTAGCATGGAGTGTAAGGTCGTGTTGACAGCATTGCGGACAAAATTTCTTTGAATCCTGCAAAAGGTCTGTAATAGTTTTCAGATGGGCTAAGACCAGCTGTTTATAGGCTTTTATGACATCACTGCAACTAGCCTGTATTCATTTAGTCCTGTAGTCTTTGCCTACTTGGGGCATTTGTGAAAAAATGCTGCTATTGAAAAGCAGAATTCCTATGAATTTCTGGATTCAAAGTTCTGCATTTTGATGCATTGACATACAATGGATTGGTATTCAAACTATTTTGGGAGACAGCAGTGTGTTTTGCAATCTTATTGTCTCCAGGTCTTTTGAAGGTGAAGTATATGCTTTGCCTCCAAAAGATGGCAAAAGGGTGAAGAGTCCTTGAGCGTGGTGTGGATGGAGCATTTCTGGTGGCATGCATGGTTGGTATAGAGACTCCAAAGATCTCAGCTGTCCTTGCAATGTTCTGTTGAGTCCTACAGTCAGATGCAGTACAGTTCCATTATCAGGTGGTAAGACAGTAGGTCGGTGGGGGGAGGTTGTGTCTCATCTTTGATGTCTTTGATGGGCAAGGCTGCTGGTAATGACTGCATGAGGTAATTAGAGATGTACATGCTGAGGAACTTCAAGCTTTTGACTTCTCCACAGTCGAGTTGTTGATGCTCAGTGGCTAGTGATCACTGCTGGTCCTCCTGAAGGCAACAATCATCTATAAAAGCTTTAGCAGAGATTCTCCCACATGGATTTAATGCTACATCACACACTCACCTGATGCTTCAACTAACCACAAAAAATAGGTAAAAGGTAGCAATTTATAGGCTCTATAATTGGGATCTAATTTATGACTATCCACTTGACACACTTCATGAATACAGTGGGTCAGGACACAAATGGTTTCTTTGACACTGGAATGATGGAAGTCCCTTTGGGACATCTGCCTGGCTCAGTGAAATATTGAAGATATCGGTAACAACATTTGTAAGCTTATCACTGCATCCTCAGTGCGAACTCTGCCAGGCAGCATCCTGGGTTCTCATCAGCATCCATACCTCTGCAGTCATCCATGGCTTCTGGTTGTCATCACTTGATGACATAGGAAGTCCCAGTTACTGTCATTGTGTTATGTAGGGCAGCCTCCTATCATGCAAGATGTCAAAGTGGGGGCAGGGTTCCACCTGGTATCCATGTACGCTTCGGGGATGTGCAAACAAGGTCCAAGGTGCTTATTCTGTGCAGTGCAAAGTTCATGCTAAAATTCAGAATTGCATGATTGAAATCTCCAGTAGTAATAAAGAATGTGCCTGGTTGTGCATTCGGAAGACTGCTGCTGATAGTCCATACAGTTCATTCACTGCTAATACAATGCATTTTTGCCAGTGTTGCAGGTTTAATGGCCAGCTGGCCCTGTAGTCAGTGGAGGTATACACACATCCTCCCAGAGTGTGATTTTCAGTAGAAGACATGAGCAAAGCATTCAGTTTCTGACATCCTTAACCTTACACCAATCACACACACACTCAACATCCTCTGCGTGCAGGTCACTTCCATTTTACACATTTTTGTTTTGTCTCTCTGCAGCTTTTTGTGCTGCTTGATTTCCTCAGGCAGGGGTGTGTTTGGTGAAGAATCAGTGTTAGAAGAAAGGGTGTCTCTCAAATCAAAAGAATGGCCACTACAGCTACATATTTTGTCTTTAGAATGAAAGAACAGATTTCAGAAGTACTGAATGATGGTACTGCCCCCCACTCTGGGCATATAAACTTACTGCTTACTATTGTGTGTGTGTGTGTGTGTGTGTCACCCAGCGATGGACTGGCGCCCTGTCCTGGGCTTAGTTGAATAGTGTAATGCCCTGCCCTGTGCCCTGTGAGGGGGTAAGGGACTAACCGCGACCCTGATGAGGCTTAAGCGGGTGTGATAAAAGATGGATGGATGGATGAATGATGGTACTGCCCACCACTCTGGGCATATATACTTACTGCTTCCTATTGTGTGTGTGTGTGTGTGTGTGTGTGTGTGTGTGTGTGTGTGTGTGTGTGTGTGTGTGTGTGTGTGTGTTTGCTCGCTAGTGAGTGTATGTGTGTCTTTACTGCATGGATGGGATAAAGGTGGTGTAACCAATGTTCCCTCTAATTTTTCATGTGTCTGAGCAAACACATAATCTCTCTGAGCGGTGCCTTGAACCACTGTGAGCAACATCGTGCCCTCAAATCAAATCAAATTTATTTATAAAGCACTTTTAAAACTGATGTCATAAAGCAGCTTTACAGGGTTAATAATGACAAACCCAAAGCACTGTGGTCACGCCAGCATCGCATCCATTCAGGTTACATGGTTTATTAAAAGAATCTAATTACAGTACTAACTACACTATTAATAATATGGTAATATTAGTGTTTATTAGTTCTTTTATAACAGATTTATATCCAAGTCAAGAACATTTAATAGTAACATAATTAGCAAAAAAAAAAAAAAAAAAAAAAGGAACTGACTCTTTCATTTCACATTTGCGGTTGCAATATGCCTTTTTCTCGTCAGTAGGAACACTTTTAATCC